>MCFA01000257.1:0-55095 GCA_002105025.1 Clohesyomyces aquaticus
CTCTCCACCAACTCCCTGCGATGCTCCCTTAACGATCTAGCTAGCTAAGGAGATTATTATTTGTTACTATAAGCAAGGAGAGGTTAAGAAATCTTAATTTAATTGCTATATAAAGGCGACAGTTGCGCAGACGCACGAGCTTAAGGTCACGAAGCGTGACCTTAAGGAGATCACATAAGCGTCAAAATCATGTATAAAATAACAAAAAACTAATCGCTGTGTTGTATAAGCTGGTGGGACGCTCTATGCTAGAGATGCGCGCGAAGTTGTTATCGCGCGTAACAATAGGGACTAAAAGAGTGGTGCGAAGGGTAGGGCAGCTACCTAGGAAGAGCCTTTGGCAGCCACCTTAGCACCTCCCCCTTTCATAATTATTTAGTGGCAGATGCTAGAGACTAGCTAAAATACATGTATTTTACATATTTAAGCGAAAACCTTTAAAAAATCCACGTGTTATACGCTTTCCTATGTGTTAAGGTAGCCTCTTAGCAATCCTTTCGTGTTAAACCTGGTTTTCTGGTTGAACCCGGGAGGGCCAAGGGGACCCTCACCTTGGCGCGTGGGGCGAGTAGTCGCTATCATTGTGAGCGATAGTTCTTATCTTGGTGAGCGATAGTCCTTGGCAGTACTACCACGTCACGTGGCCGAACTTTCCTCATGCTGCGCCGCGCCTTATCCTTCCCGATTGGCCTCTTGGTACAATAGGTTCGTCGCATGGTCTCCTAGGCGCCTGGCGTCGCAGGATCGTAACAGATCGCGGGGTTTTCGATGTTCTAGAAATACTAGCGCATCCCAAAATGGTTTGCTGTGGAGAAGCCTCTTTCCGAGACTAGAGCGGACATGCGGTGGCGGTGAAGTTAGAGGCGAGGCTAGGCTAGTGTTGGCACTGTGATGATGATGAGCGTTATTTCTCTTCGACGAAAGCTGATCCTGATGGACTCGACATATTGGGGGTTATGAAAACACTATTGGGCGCGGCTTTGGAGGACAAACTGCAGAATAGCGAAAATTGGTATGTAGTAAGTATTGTACATGGAATTCTACATGCTCGTTCGATATTCTACAGTCGTGAAGTACGAATCGTTTACCGCTCGGCCAACATGTTTTTGACGGAGTGCCAATAACTCTTTTGGACCTCTTTCTCCACCTCTTCCTTTGCTAGCCACTTGAAATCCATAAGGCCGAATTTGTTTTCCGCGAGATTGGCTTGTCCTGCAAGGATACGAGCTTTCATGAAGAAGGTCTTAAACCCGACTTCATTAGGGTTTGGTGAGGACTTCAGCAACTCGGGTCGGAAGTTGTATTCGTAGTGGCCGACAGGAACGTTTCCGACGACCCATGTGTTCATGTTTATGCCGCCAGATTGGACAAGCACACGTTCTGCTGCCTGTAGAGAATTAGCTGGTTCCATCATATCCTCGTACTGTAATAATCTCACCATATGTAGGCTCTCTTTCTTAATCAGCCTTCCCTGCGGGAATATCCACCTCCCCTCCTGATCCTTCACCAGCAAATACAACGTCCGCTGCAACATCCTATTCAGACTCTTGACATCGTTCTTCAAATCTGCCTCCGTAACTCTCGGCATCGGCCTCTCTATCACATCGTCAACAAGCTTCTTCGCGCTTCCTTCCGGAACAACTGTCGCCGCTTTCGTACTGCCCTCGGCGTTCGCCTCGACCTCTGTACCCTCTTCCCCACTACCCCCTATGACGGGATGCTCCGCATCCTCCAATAATCTCTCAACCTGGTGCTGTATTTCGCTCTCCTGTGCGCCTACTAGCAGCTCGTCGTTCCACGCCTCGTCTCCATATCCCTTGTATCGGCCGATGTCCCGCGCGGGCGTCAACCGCTGCTTAATTTTCCGCTTCCACTCTATATCCGCAGGAGTCTTCTTCTTGAAGTAGAAGTACCGAGTAAATGGCAGGGCGAGCCGCTCATTAAGCCGTCGTTGGTAGAGAAAGAATGCGCTTTCGAAGGGGTGGAGATCGCGGGTGATGAGGGGTGGTCGGGAAAGCACAACACCGGCATTGACCGCGTAGGATGTCGCAGAAGAGGCCGCATGCACGGGCGGGATATGCTGGATGCTGCTCGTATTTTGATCTTCTGTCTGAGCTGCGGCTGCGGCGGTGGCATAGGTGTTGCGGGATATCGAGTCTCTACATGAGCGGCATATGGAGGGGGCTATTCGCATCAGTAAGACCCAATTGAGATGTAATACAGAGAGAATTACCTGCTTTCGCGGCCAATCGCCTCGTCGTTCGCTGTCCGGCGTTCATGTTCATACCGCCGTGGTCGCTTTCCTCTGCTGGCCCGTCGCACATGTCGAAAAAGTTCGGGCTCGGGAATGGATGGGGCTAGCGCAGCACGTGATGCAGCGCACCGACCATCGCCCATCAAAAGTCTCCTTTAACGTTCGTTCTCTTCCTTCTCTTCAACACGGCATCTATTCCTTATCACCAATGCTTTCGAATTCTACACGATTTATTGGTCATTTAATGGTGCCTAGAGGAATTGGACAGTCTTTTCGCTAGCGGTACCTTCGAACTTCTCAAGGTGTACGGCTAGATAGATCCTGTGCACATCTATCTGAGGAGCCTCAGTGTTCGGACCGAATGCGGTCATGTGATCGAGGAGAGAGTGCATGAGCTCGCACCTGGATTTCAAATATCAGATCCTTGTGACAATGGCGGATGCATTCAGTGGTGGTTGTGGCTGAGAATTCGCCTTGCAGTGCTTTTGCGGATGCTGTGAATTTGAGGGTATCCGACCTATTCAGTCCACGGCCAGGGCGATAGCTACTCTGCTCTAGTGAAGGGTGCACTCAGGTCATCGGTGTACTCCATAAACCGCCTGAGTATCTAGAGATTCTTTCAAATATGCGATCCCGAAATCCAATCTGCCCATCTGCAAGCTTCGTGCCATATCGGTGTTTTCGCCGCCGACGCCAAGACCGCGTATGAAATTTATCGAAACGCGTTCGCGAACAGCTTCAACCTAGCCCACGACAAACCACCCATACACCCCACATACCTCCACCATGTCTCTCTCAATACCCAACGCACCGAACGCCGGTCTCTTCAAGCAAGGCTACCAAAAGTACGATCTCCATCTGCCCTTTCATTTGGCATGCAGGAACCTAACCCCACCACCACAGCTACGACGCCGAAGATGGAGCCGTTATCCGCAACATCGACGCCTGTCGCACGATAGCGCAAACCGTCCAGACTTCCCTCGGACCCTATGGCCGCAATAAGATCGTCATAAACCACCTCCAGAAAATGATCCTGACCTCGGACGCCGCTACGATACTGCGAGAACTCGAAGTCGTGCACCCCGCGGCGAAGTTGCTGGTTATGGCGAGCCAGCAGCAAGAGTCGGAGATGGGCGATGCGACGAATATGGTTATCGTGCTTGCTGGAGAGCTGTTGAAGAAAGCGGAGGAGCTGATACGAATGGGCCTCAAGACGAGTGATATCGTGTTGGGGTACGAGAAGGCACTGAATGCTACTCTCGAGATTCTGGAGGGTACGTAAATATATTGTTGATGATATATCGGGTTGCTAATAATGATTGTAGAGCTGGTGTGCGACAAAGTCGAAGACATCTGGTCGCAAGACGAGCTCAGCAAGGCCATCAGCACCGTCGTCGCCGCCAAACAATCTGGCAACGAAGAATTTCTAGCAAAGCTTGTTGCTGAAGCCGTCCTCGCCGTCCTCCCCAAGAACCCCATCAACTTCAACGTCGACAACATCCGAGTAGTCAAGATCATGGGTGGAAGCTTGGCCCAGAGCAAGGTCGTCAAGGGCATGGTCTTTGCACGAGAACCCGAAGGCATCACCAAGAAGGCAGCCAAAGCCAAGGTCGGCGTGTTTTCATGCCCAGTCGACATCAGCCAGACAGAGACAAAAGGCACGGTCCTGCTACACAACGCAAAGGAGATGTTGGACTTCACAAAAGGCGAGGAGCACCAGATGGAGACCATCATCAAGGAGCTCCACGACTCCGGTCTCCGAGTCGTCATCGCCGGATCCACCATTGGCGAACTCGCACTTCACTACCTCAACCGCTATAACATCCTCGTCATCAAAGTTCTCTCCAAATTCGAGCTCCGCCGCCTCTGCCGCGTTGTCGGCGCCACGCCCCTCGCTCGTCTCGGCGCACCTATGCCCGATGAAATGGGCACCGTCGACATCGTCGAGACGCTCGAGATCGGCGGCGACCGCGTGACCGTCTTCCGACAAGAGAACGAGCAAACCCGAACAGCAACCCTCGTTCTCCGCGGCGCCACACAGAACCACCTCGACGACGTAGAACGCGCCATCGACGACGGCGTCAACGTTGTCAAGGCCATCACCCGCGACCCTAGACTCGTGCCTGGTGCCGGAGCAACCGAGATGCAACTCATTGAACGCATCACGAGTCTCGCAGATAAAACTCCCGGACTCTCGCAATACTCGATCCGCAAGTATGGCGAGGCTTTCGAGGTGATCCCCCGCACGCTCGCCGAGTCCGCAGGTCTGGATGCTACGGAAGTGCTCTCACGCTTATACACCGCTCACGCGGCGCAAAAGGGCAAGAATGACGATGAGTGGACTGTTGGTGTGGATATTGAGAATGAGGATGGGACGGGGACGCTCGATGCCAAGGATGAGGGCATCTTGGATCTGTGGGTCACTAAGAGCTGGGCCATTAAGTTGGCGACGGAGGCGGCGAGGACAGTGTTGAGTGTGGATCAGATTATTGTTGCAAGGCAGGCTGGTGGCCCGAAGATGCCTGGGAAGGCACAGCAGGGTAATTGGGATCAAGATGATTAAAGTTTTGGTGATTGGGTTGGGATGTATGCTGAAGTAAATACCATACATGGGATCGAGTAACTGATCCTGGCATTCTAATAGAAAAGTCTGCCTCACCACATACTGCTCTAATCCGGAAAGTGACGGACGTGGGAGAGAGCGAGTGTGTAGTTTGCATTTTACTTTGACGCTTTGGTATTGCAGACCCGAAGAAATGGTCTGCTGTTTAAACTCCAGCGCCGATCCCGCAAGGTTGGAAGCCCATGACGGTATGATGTATGGTGTGATATTGTACAAAAAAGCTTTTTGCTGTTGCCTCTTCGACAAAGGGTATCAATCTGATCCGTCCCAATCGATCCATGATTTCTGACTGCAATGATGCGTCCCATTGCCACAAGAACTTCCTCCAAGACTCCAACCACCCTCAAGCCAAGACTGGACCATTCAACCCAGCTTATCCAAAAGCTTCCTGCGCCTCCTCTCCATCAGCTCCTCATTAACCTCCTCTAGCGTCGGAACCTTCCACCGAACACCATCACCCGTATCCCCTGGAATCTCCGTCCACTCCTTCGGCTCGACGCCGTTCTTCCTCTGCCTCTTAACAGGGCCCCCAACCCCCAAATCCATCTCCGCGGCGGCAACATCCCCAATCTCATCGCCCTCCAACTCCATAAACCGTTCCCACGCCTCCTCTTCCTTCCTCTTCTCATACTCCAACAGCGTACCATCCTCTTCATCAAGATTGTATCCATAATACCGCGCATCAACCTTGCCTCGCAACTCCTTCCTCGCCTCCCCACCCTTTGTATGCCTCTCATCCTCCTTCGGCCCCGACTCATGCTCAAACAACTCCTTCACACCCGGCAACTCCCTCGCCCTACCAAAATACTTATACCCCTTTCCACCGCCCGGTACCTCTCTTCCCTCCTCATCCAGCACTCTCCCGCCCCTCATATAATTTGGGCCGCCCAGATTCCTAATCTGGCTCTCCCACATATGCTTCTCACGCATCAGTTTATTGATCTCGTCGTTCAGGTCTCTGATCTGGAAGTCCGAGAGCGCGGGGTCCTGGATCTTGGTGACTTTGCGCGAGATCTCTTTGAGGACTTGTCCGCGCCATTTTTCGCAGACGGGGAGTTGCGTGATGGAGGTTATGAGCTTGGGTCGGCGCGTGCGGCCGATGTCGAATATGCCCGATTCGGCGGCGACGGCGGCCCGGAAGCGGAAGAGCATCGAGTGCGCTTTTTCGGAGTTGCGCGCCATGATTGCGGGTTGGGATGGGGGAGGCTTGATGGGTGCTTGCTGGTTGGGTTGGTGGACGAACGAGGCTGCAAGGCCTGGAGGTCGTCCCGGTGCGACGGGTGCGACGGTGATGGAGATTTGTGTAGTTGAGCGACGAAAAGTAAATAAACAAAGAAGAAGCTGCCCGCAGACGAAACGAAGGCAAGAGCTGGGTGAATGTGTAATGCCCAGGTGTCGAAGGGACGCACGCGACAATTTGGCGGCGGTTGATGGAAAGAAAGTGCGGAGGAGCCTTGACGCGTTGGGGAGGAAAGTTTGGTGTTTGGCGCACCTGCCATGCGCAGGCGGTGTGGAGCGGCATGAAACACTTGGCACCTAGACTATTTCCCTTTTTGGAATTGTTTGATTTGACCTGGTGTATCACCGCTCAGGGGTAAATTCACCTCGTCGAGTCACGCATAGATTGCGGATAGGAGTCGCAATTTAGATTCTTTTCATTCGTGACACTATGCCACCGAGGACGGATGGGCCTTCACATACACTATCCAGCAAAAATGACATTACAGCTCACAACAAAATTACAAGAAAACCGAAGCGAAAGTTATTACAAAGAGAGACGATGGTTGGACACAGTATGGGGTTGTGTGTTGAACCCAAAACGGTTCTAGAGAAAGTGCGGGGGTTGAGCAAGGAAATTTGTGACAGTAAATAAGAGATTCGGTAGGAGAGTCGTTATCCACGAAGTAGTCGGCATCGTCTCAGTATATCAACACCATCTCCAGCCCCAATCCACCTTGGGAAGGTCCTTTGGCCAATTCTTCACTTCCAAACGCCAAGCCCTGAAACCCTGTTTGCGAGATCCCCAATTGATTTGGGGTCTTTTCATTCGAACCCAGACAAGGAGACATATCCCAAAAACAGTCAATGTAATGGAAAGAGACAAAGGAGAGGAACGCTTCAGAGGATGGCGATTGCCCGCGACTAAGAAGAGACACTGTCAGTCAGATGACGGTTTTGGTGTGGCGCTGCCAGACAAGAAGGAAGAATATCTTAGGGAATTTTTGTGGTAGGGAGGTTGATGCCCCGCGTCTCAATGCGCACCTTCCAGCTCATTATGAGCGTGGGTGTTGTGGCCGTGCGATTCGGCCCGGGAATGCGATCTTGAACTCATGGAGCCGATGAGTGAGGGTCTCGACTGGTAACTGGCATGGCGGCCCTTGTGTGTGAGTGATCCCACATCATGTTTACCTAAATGATAGAATTAGCATCTTGGACGAAAAAAGCCCATAGAGTTGGCGTAGACTCACCATCGCAACATGCCCTCACATTCTCCAACTCTAGGCGGTCTTGCTCGCGCTGTCGCTGCTCCATCATTTCGCGAGTGAGATTCTGATGAGAGTGACTGGGCTCTGATTTCCCGTTCGTCGAAGCGTCTTGAGCGCCGATCTTGCTGCTATATCTGCTCGAAAAAGACCCGCGGATTATGCCACTGACGCTGCTCATCCGGCTAGAGGTTGGATTTTGCGAAGAAGACCGCTGTTGTTGCGGGCTAGGAGCCGGGCGTAGAGTGGGAATTTGAGTGTGATGAGGCGATGAGGTCCGTCGGCTGACATATGACGAAAAAGAGGCTCTGGAGCGACCGGTCTGACGGGATGAGCTGCGGAAGCCAGGGTTGAATTCACTCTGCACCTCATCCGTGGCTTCCTTTTGCTCTTCCTGATCTTCCTCGCTGCGCATGGTCAGGTAAGAAAGTGCATTGAACCATGTTTCGTGGCGTTGGGCGGTAGTCGCGGTGAACTTGACTGTTCGCCCTGGCGTAATGACGACAATACTCTTGCGATGCAAGCCTGGAGGATAGGGGTTATCATCCGATACAACCTGGACCGACTCAATAGCCACACTCTTTGCCTTCAGCTGAGCGCGACCTGCAGCCGCAGGGTCTTTCTCACTCCAGTATAGCGTTCGCGTATACGGGTGGATCCAGAAAAAGCGGCGGTGGCGGTTCTCTGACATGCCCTCTCTCCCGGCTTTGCGCGTGTACTTCCAGAGAAACTCTCCAATCATCGTCTGCGTGATTGCTTGGATCATGCGGGGGTCTACTCGTTCGGGATCAAGACCGTTCTGGGCAAAGGACATCTGACCTGGGATATTAAAACGCGTTTCGACCTCTGACACGAATGATGATATTGACGATCGCCGAGTGATGGGAGAAGATGCTCCACTCCTGCCAGCATCGCTTTGACGGTGGTGATGACGGGGCCGTGGTGTTGTGCCACTCGTCTTCGGACTCGAGACCGCGTTGTTTGACCTCGTCGTTGCTGGCGTCAGAGGACGCTTCTTGTAAGCAGAAGCTGGCATTGCCGGCGGTCCCATAGCGCCTGGTGCGGGTGAGGCAGGGGCGGCAGGAGGAAGCGTGGGCGACTTAAGAGAAGCCGCTGCAATGACCTCTTTGTGGTCCGGGGGAAGTGGTGGGAAAGAAGCTTCGCGGGATCGTACGCTGGAAGCGCTACCTGGACGTCGAGGAGCTCTGATGGGGTCACTGAGCCTTCTGGGCGAAGAAGGAGGGGATATGCTCTTGTCTACACCGGCAGTCACGAGCGTTCCAGAATGTCGTTGGCTTCGAACCGCCAATAGCTTATCGATCTGCTCGGCCGTTACCATTGTTTGTGTACCCTCTTCAGCCATAAGAGCAGCGACAGGCTTTTCAGATTCTCCAGAAACCAGAGCACGATCCGCCGCGGGAGTGTTGGCATCAACAGACATCAAAGGTGAGCGACCGCTAGAATCGGGTTCCGCATGAGCTCCTTTGCCCCAAGGAAGCACCGAGCTGAAGTAGTCCATTGTCCCTGCTGCCGGAGCGGTACGGTGCGCAGTACTTGGCCTCGAAGGCACATGCGGCTGAGTCTCCTGAGAGAATATATCTGAAAAGCCAAGAGAGGCCGAGGCAACACGATGCGCTGTTGAAGGCCTGCTGGGACCGGGTAAGAAAGCAGGAAGGGTTGGAGACTCGGGCTGTGTGTTCTGAAGGATCATAAGATCCGAGAATCTGTTCGCTGCTGGCGAAGTCTCTGTAGGCTTTACAGGCTCGGTTTGCTGGGACGCGATTGCGGATATCTGGAATGGCGCTCGAGCTGGTGGCTCGATAGGTTCGGTTGCTTGAGGCGCAAGGCCTATCCATTGCGACAATGTAGGTCGAGGGGGCTCAATGGGCTCGGTGGCTTGAGAGGCCAGCCCTGAAACTTGCAGAGACGCAGACCTGGTTGGCTCGACCGGATCAGTGAACGTCGAAGAGAGTGAAGAAAATCCAAGAGCGTGCTTTGGTACTTCGACAGCCTCGGTGTGCTGCGTTGAAAGAGACGACATATGCAAAGGTGCCTGGGTTGGCATTACAATCCCCCGGGCTGAACCCGACGGCTCTAGAGGCTCTGTGGCTTGTGATGAGATGGCAGATACAACTAATGGCGCTGCATGCGAAACCTTTCCAGACACCATCCAAGGCTCTTCGGGGTCGGTAGCTTGTGCTGCAATTGACGACATGTTGAGAGATGGTAATGACTTCTCAACAGGAGAGACTGGCTCCGTAGTCTGGGCTTGGATCGACGCAAAATTGAACTGAGCAGGCACCGGCTTCTCCACGACAGGAGAAATCGGCTCTGTAGCCTGGGTTTGGATTGATGCAAAATTTAACGGAGTAGGCACCAGCTTCGCTATAATGGGGGATATGGGATCTGTGTCCTGAGCTGATATGGTGGATACGCTGAGGGGCGGAGGCGCAAAATGCTGGACAACAGGAGACTTGGGAGTCGTATCTTGAGTCGAGAGGCTAGACAAGTGCAGCGAAGGAAGGGCTACTTCCTTGGCGACAGGACTGACGGGTACCGTGTCCTGCGCTGAAACCGACGAGAATTGCAACTCTTTAGGAGTCTGGGGCTCAGTTGACATGTCCACCGAAGCCACATATCTTGTTGCTGTCTCCGGCTCGACCACGGGGCCAACAGGCGTCGGGGACCAGGCCTCTGTCATCATTCCGGAATCTACCATCACCGTTTTTCGGGCCAACGTGGAGGGTAGAGGCGAGTGGTCAGGCGAACGCTTTGATACTATTTCGGGTGATGAGTCAGGAGACAATAGACTCGATCGGCTGGGGGTGCCATCGGCCACGCTCCCATCCTCGCTCTCGCCGCTCAAATCTCCTAGCTCCGCAAATAAGCTCTTACCCTGGGCTGGTGTGCTATTGTTGCTGTTTCCAGCAAAACTGGCCGGCGAGTCCTTGGAAGCCGGAGGAGTATTTGTGAACAACTCCTGGCTGGAGCGGGGCGTAGTGCGGCGATAGCCTTGCTTGATCTTGAGTCGGTATCGTGGTTGCTGAGGCTGGACTGGCGTCTTAACATCCATATTATCAGCCTCGTCCCCAGAGGTGGAGGCTGTACTTTGGAATGAGTTTCGATTCCCAGCAATGGCGAGCGGGGATGGCCTGCGAGCGCGGACAGTGCCTGTAGCGGGTCCACCCTCAGTCTCGGTCAAGTCATCGGAGCTGTTGCCATCGAGAGTCTCGGCACCCGTCTGGAAAGCGTCTGTCTCGGTTGTGGTGCCGTCGCGTTCGTTGGCAGTTTCGAAGGCATCAGACGTATCATTCGCAGTATCGGCACCTTCATTGCTTGTCTCCGCGGCAGAGCTGAGCCCGCTAGGGAAGGCCCCAGGAACAGCGTCGACGTGTCTTGAACGTCGGCTTGGGGTACCTTGCACGTCCTGCTCTTCCCATTCGTCATCATCAACCATGATCTCCTGGCTGCCGTTCCTTAACGCGCCGAGACGGTCTGGCCGCATGGGCTTCTTGAACACATCCTTATCATTCTTCTTGCGTTTGCCCGCACTTGCTGGCCCGTTCAGTCCATTACGGTTGGATTCAAGCTCATCCCGAGCATCCTGTAGCATTCGCTTGAGCTCAATCTTTTCCGTCTTCTCACGGTGAATGTTGTTCTTGAGCTGCTGGATCATGCGGTGGGCATGGTGAAGCGAATGCTTGAGTGTCTCGGACTCAAGCTGTCCATGGCGTGGAGTCGCTTTGCTGGGAGAAGGAGGAGGTGAATGTTCGGGTGTCATGTTATTTCCATCCTCGTCTCCATCCTCCGGAGCTGTGTCGTCCGCCCCTGACTGCTCATCGGATCGCATTCGGTAGGCTACAGCCCTTGCAAGCTCTTGGTTCTGAGAAGCGAGCTCGTCGACTTTCCGCTGAAGGGCGCCTCTCTCAGTCTCTCCCATGCTGACATTGCGTCGAAGGCTCGAGAGCTCCGTGTCGTGGTGTTTTGTCTTGGCTACATGGTCATCGCTGAGTTTGGTGTAAAGCTGTTTAAGCTCTTCAAACTCTCTCTCGAGGCTGGACTTCTCAGACTTGGCGAGACTGAGGTTGTGGTTCAGCCGATTCTCTTTGTCTGTAGCTGCTTTGCTGGCCGCTTCATACTCGCGAACCTGAGTTTCAAGGCTCCAGTTCACATCTTTAAGGCGCTGCTCACTCTCGTCGATGGTCCGTAGCCTCTGGGATAGTCCGTCGACTTCAATTTCCAGCTGTGACCTGTCCAAGTTGGCGGCCTTGAGGGCCTCGTCCTTTTCAAGTAGAACCGCCTGAAGGTCCTTCAACTGGCTGAGCAACGAGGTCGAGATCTCGGTCGCAAGCGCAATATCATTAAGGCGGTGGGGCTGTTGGTTGCGCTGCTTCCGGGATGGGACGCTGACCTTGGAAGGCGAATGGTGGGCCTCGCTGGAGTACACAGCAGCACCGGCACCAGTATCTGTCTCGCCGCTGGGCACCCGGGACTTGGGGAGGAAGGCACGCGCGGTTTCCCTGCCCACCTCGTTGAACTCCTTTTCGAGCTCGGCCAGCCTCTGGCGCAGCTCCGGCCCAATCTCGCTGTCCTCTTGCTGCTTCTCGACCTCCTTCAACTTCTCTTCCAGCTCTTTCCTCTGTTGGACAAGAGCATTGCCCAGGTGTGACGCCTCTTGCAGCCTGCGAGTTGTCTCGGACAGGTGGGCCTGCAGCGCACGCTTAGTCTGAGAGGGCGATCCGTTCAGATAGAGCGAGAACTGCGAGTTATCGAATGCAGAGTACCGCTGCCTGTGTGGGTCGTGTGCGTGCGATACGAACGGATCAGACCCGTTGATGTCCTCGACGGCGTAGGCGCCGGGCGGGGGGTTTGCTGTAGCCATCAGGAGTGCCGCGAGCGAGAGCTCAATATCCCATGGCCTGGTGTTGTCGTGCTCCTTCGCGGTCGAACAATATTGCGCGGGTTACAAACTCCGAGTAGTTTTCGTTGAGCGGGAAAAATGTCTCGTGAGGCGGAAAGTAGCCGCAAGCGTAGGGTCGAAGGGACGGGTGGGCGAGCGAGCGTAGACGGCGACGGCGACGGCGACGGCAAAATACTGCAGAGTCCAAAGCGATTGTGTGTTTCACCTGGTGTGAGAAGACTGGAATGCGCGCGACGGTGACGGAAGGCAGGTCTGTCTCGGCTGAGACCAACCGACGCGCAGAGGACGGGAGGCAACACCACCAAGCAAATGGCGATTGCACACACGCGTTCCCGTTAGACAAATGCAGTCGGGCTCATGCGCATTTTCGAGACGGCGCTTAGCAGAGGCAAGGAGAAAGTGACAAAGAAGACAAAGGCGAGGGCAGAAGGCGGAGGGGGGGGTGAGATCGTGCAACGGGCTTCCACCGGTGTTGTTTTGGAAGGTGGACGTGCGCATCCGCGGCCAAGCCCGACCTGTTTTGCTCAAAATCAACACCGAGGAATCAATTGGCTGGCATCGGCCTTCAAGCACCCGCGGATCAAGATGGCCGTCCAGGCAGGAGATGACTTTGATGCGCTCCACGCACGCCATTCATGACGCGATCTCCTCGGTCCCGCCGCTGTAATTGGGCCATGGCAGACACCACAACAACAACATCCGTCTGCCCCCACCAGCCCCGGACCCATGCAGCCACGGGGAATTAATAATTATAGAAAAGGGGTGACTGCTCTCATTTCTTTAGAACGGGATGCTCCATGGAACAAGTGATTCACTCGATAGTAGTTGAAGGACACGAGAATATGGAGAACAGCAGCGACCACGCATCGCCAGATACCCCATGGTTGTTGACTGCATCGCGTTGAGCCTGATCGGGAAATGACAGATGACTGGCGTCGGGATCACGTGCTCGGACTTGGCGGGATCTTGATTCCTCAGCCACAGCGTGGCGAGAACCTTCGGTGGCAGGTGGTCGCGCTTCGGAAGCGACAAGTACATCAGCACCCACGCTCGGCCTCGACAGCATATCCCAATAACCCCACGAGCCCCCAGAAAAATGGACGGTCCAGTCATATCCTTCAAGAAGCGCGCTCCTAAAGGTGTAGTGAGGAAAGCAGCACCACCACCGCCCTCGGATTCAGATTTCTCCTCGGGTTCAGACGCGGAAGGTGAAAACGGCCGCACAGTCAAGCGGAGAAAGACCCACGGCGGCGTCCTCAAGGCGTCTACGGCAGATCAAAAGACTACGTCCGCATACGAAGGCACCACACAGTACGACGCCGATCGATCCGCAAAGATCGAAGCCAGCACCGATGCGACCAAACAATCGAACTGGTACGACGAGGATGCCCAAGATGCTCTCAGCGCGAAGAACCTACTTGGTACAACACGTTCAAACGAGGCCCAGAGGAAGGCCAACGCTTCGAATCGGCAGGTCGGTCCTGTGAAGGGACCAACGAACATTCGGACGATCACTATAACGGATTATGCGCCAGATGTGTGTAAGGACTACAAGCAAACGGGGTTCTGCGGCTACGGCGATGGCTGTAAATTTCTACACGCTCGCGAAGACTATGCGGCAGGGTGGAAGCTTGACCGAGATTGGGAGGCTTCAGGCAAGGGCAAGAAGCCGGGTGGAACAATTGTCGCGTCTGCGAAACGGGGAACCGACGAGAAAGATGAAGAAGGCTTTGACATCGATCTATTGGAGAAGATTCCCTTCGCTTGCATCATCTGCAAAAGGCCGTACAAGACACCAGTCACGACAAAATGTGGGCATTACTTCTGCGAGGCATGTGCTTTGAAGCGGTATCGAAAAGACCCGACATGTGCCGCCTGTTCAGCAAGTACCAACGGTATATTCAACAACGCGAAGAATTTACAAAAGCTTCTAGATCGGAAACAGCGGTGGGAGGACAAGAAGAAGGAAGAAGCCAAGGCCGAAGCTGGCGAAGAGGACGAAGTAACGAGCAAATAGGACATCCTTCAGGGCCCGGATACAAGACGGTCAAAATATGGCTTTTGTTTTGGCTACGCTGCTCGATTGACCGTACCAGCACATCAATATGTCTTGCTGAGTGAAGTTTCCGGGGCGCAGTACTTGACGGCCTTGTAGGCTATATGAAAGGTCAGGCCGGGACAATATCATTTGTACATAGATCATAGGTGCAGAGTGTTCAACGATGAAATACAGAAGAATCGCTCAAATGTGACTGTGAATGCGGTCCAAGTTCGAGAATATCATGCAGCTTTCCCCACCAAAAACTAATTCAAGCTTTAGTTAAGATACATTCGTTAGTTTCGCTGATAGATGGTCGTAGGGCCTCTCCATTCTTTTCATCCATAGTCCTTTACGCGAACACATCGATCGTTGTATAGGACGGCGTGATCTTCAGCACGCGCTAACGTCATTCTCCCCTAGCGCAACCATGTTTCAGGGACTATGAATCGATGGCTCCCGTTCCCAACGTCCACCACGCCTCATCTCCCATCTCAACCTCTTCCAAACCATCTAAGTTCATCTTAGACAGCAATTGACCCACCATCTTCACTTATCATCTCATTTTTTGATTCGCTCGCTTTCCGATGTTACCCCCACTATCTAAGCGGTCTCATTCAATTGTCGAAATGCGGAACTTTGTTTGCTGTCACATCAAGCGTGATGATGTTATCAGCGGTCGCTTCATCCAATACTTATCTATGGAAACATGGGAGATGATAGCCCTGGTTCGAGACCCCAAACCCGGGCGGGCGCTCATTCGACCACCAGAAGACCGACTGTGGTGCTTGAGAATGGGCGAGAATGGGCAAAAAGTAATCGAGTCCTGTGGACGAGCACGCCAATAACCTGAAATGTGTGCTGAGCGTAGCAATAGTCGTCTCGGCGTTATCAGACTCCTCGTTGGCGCCCACGTACTCGTATTCTTCATCACTTCCACTGCTCATCTCTTCAGACTCCTCAGACTCCCAGTCCTCATTCCTGTCGTCTGATTCCAAGTCGCTCACATCATCGGTGTCCTCATCCGATCTCTCCTCATCAGTGTTAAAGTCGCCGGCAAATCGACGGACATTGGTCATCGGTTCCTATTCGAACTTGGCCATCTCGCTCAGATCTTTCCTGAATGGATTGTCCTTGTTGCCGCCGATGGCTTCTTCAGGGAAAAGGATAGCGTCCTCAAGCTCGTCGGCTTCGGTGTACTTGAAAACCTCGAAGCCTTCCAACTCTTCACCCGTGTTCGGGTTGAATTACCAAAATCTCCCGTTGGCAATGAATTTGGCCAATATACCCTGCTAATCTTCGCGGGGCTTTATGGTGCGAGCTCTATCCGGTTTTGAATCCTTTGTGATGGTCTTCAGCATGGGAGCGGTTAGCGTAAACAAGTCAGGTACAGTACGGACGCGCGTGACTCGCATCAACACCTTAGCTCATTAGCATGGGAGACTCATAATCACAAATGAGACACAGACCTCTTCAAACTTTCGTTGCTAGACGAAGTACCGCCTTCCTGGATTGGCATCCCAAACAATAACATCGCTGGTAAACAGTTGGTAAGCTTAATATAGGACGAAGACTCTGAAAACTTACTAGTACTCTTCAAAGCCAAAGTGCCATTTCCTGATGAGGTCCATCTTCTCAAAGAAGGCTAGACCGACTTCGCTAACGTTCTCATATTCATTCCTAGACGCACGTCCCCATGCGCTCTTCTCTCTCAAAAGCCCTGTAGGAGCCGACAGCATCCCGCCATCCATCCGAAACAATCCGCCTGACCTCATGGGCACATTACGCTTCAGCATGTTAAGGCTCGAGGAATGCGGCAATAGCCATTAGGGGATGCGTGCCGACCTCATGCGCCACCTCGACCGCGAGAAGTCGAAAAGTACGTTTGAAACCGCGATCATATCGAGAACATATATCCCCCAGCTTGGGGCAAGGCTATCCGTCCTATCGTGATTAAGCGTCGGTATTCCTCACGCAAGGGTAGTCTCTCATGTCTCGGACCCGACGAAGTTCGACCGCAAGTACATTTTATCGGAAGCACGCAAGTTTGCCGAGCAGCATTCGAACGCTCGTTTCTCTCTTCTGCGCATGTGGTCGGCTGCGCACTTCTATCCCTCATGCTGAGGTTGGACAAGGGCGCCATGGTCTCGTTCCTAGATGACCGGGCGAGGTGCTGGGAATTCAAGTTCATCCTGAAGGATATGCCGTTCTTGAAGGAGCTTAACGAGAAGTGGTTGGAGTAGAGACGACACACGACTGTGGCAATTGCTCCTCTGCTATAATCAAGACTGTTACACACAGCTCGCTTGGGTAAGGAGGGAGTTGTGTTCGGTAATACAAATCAATTGTGTTTTCTAACTGTCTGAGCTTATCACGTCCACTCCTTCCTCCGACGCCCTACTATGGACAAATGTCGCACAGCCGCTCATGTGAGCTCAACGCGTTGCGAGCCACGGGCGCACGATGCAGGAACCTTTGTTGGAGCCTCGGTTGCAAAGCCGTCCGTAGATGAAGCCTTATTAACGATGCTGCACGCGACGCTTTCGCACATGCTAACAAGACGGGAGGGCCAAGGGCACATGCAGATCGGTGCAGCGCCGCGGCCTTTCTTTTTCCAGTCTTTCGGAAGCGTGGCCCAGCCGAGCCAGGCGATTATTTAGCCGCTATGGATGTGTGCATGCGCAGGTGGGCGTGATGCATACACTATGTATGGCGGTCTATCTGGTGGTCTACACGGAGCTAGGGTCAGTATAGACGGCGCGGACAAGTATCCTCTACTACTTCTACCGGTGTGTCATTCGCCGTACACATGGAGACGGACGCGGGAAGACCGGCGGGAATGGTGAAGGCTGATGGGTGTGCGGCGACGACGGTGCGTTGGTGCGTTGGTGCGAGGACTGCGAGGACTGCGAGGACTGCCAGGACTGCCAGGACTGCAAGGGCGTTTTCATGGAGTGCAGTGAGCACTTGGACGAGCGGGACTCGAGACTGTCACACTGTCTAACAGTCCAGTGGGCCAGTGTTGGAAAGTGGGGGATGCGCCCTTAGTCAGGCTGGCCCGTGCAGCGCCCCGCCATGCCTGGCACATGCCCTGCCCTGCCCTGCCCTGCCCTGCCCTGCCCTGCCCTGCCCTGCCCTGCCCTGCCCTGCCCTAGGCCGGCTTTATCCGAGGCTGCTGTGGGCTTGGTCTCTGCTTCAGTGGGTGAGTGGTTCTAGAAGACGGCCAGGGTACATGGGGGAGGTATTCTGAACGCATGAGCTGCCCCTCCGACCGCTACTTGTGAGCAGCAGAGTTTTGCGCAGGTGCTTTCTTCTTCTCTCCTCCTCTGCCTCTTCTGCGCAATTGCCTCCAGCTCGCGTCTGCCTGTGCCTCCTCCGCGCAGCATCTGCCCCCGCGTGAGGCCCTCGGCCATCCTCTCAGCCGCCGAGTACCCAGGTACACAACGCACCGCACCGCACCAGCCACGGCCAGGCGAGTCCGGTGACCAGCGACCATCAATCCTCGCCCAATAATTCCTCCGCGGCTCCGGATGCGTCGCTCGCAAAGACGAGGTACCTTCACCCACCGGGAAACCGTTTTCAACGGTAGCCTAGCCTCTGCTTGTACTTTGATTCCCATGGAGCTAACGCGCCCATTCCGCAGCTCAGGTGCCAGCGTCTTGTCAGAGTGGCCGCCTGCGAAATTGTATCGGCGCATCCAAGCCCTGCCTGTATTCAATCCCTTGATCTGGATTCGCTGCGCGCCACAGTCCCGACTGCCTTCCCCAGACCCAGACCCAGACCCGTGACTCCCAGCCAGCCAGCCCGCGGAGGAGTATTAAATGCTCCTTCACGCCGACCCGGGCCTTGCCGAGGCCCCCGACTTCTCGCCCGAGCAATTGGAAGCCCTGGCTCGCGGCGTCGAGCGCAAGAAACAGAAACTCGAGGAGGACATCCAGGACTATATCCGCAAGAAGCAGGACGAGCTGCGCAGGTATGAGAAAGAGGTACGGTTTGCCGTCCGTTCGGTGATTGCTTGATATTGAATGAGCTAATTGGGTTAGCTCGTAGAGAAGTACCGTAAAATGGAAGGTCTCGAGCCGAGTCGCGACGCAAATGAACCGGCGTCGAATACCGCGCCCAATGACGCGATTCCAGATTCGTCCACCACTTCAACGTCACAACTCGCCGCGGAGTCTGCCACCGTGTCGAACAAACATGGATCGGACGAGACGGGCAAGCGCACAAAACACACGCGTGTCCATAAGAGGGAGAAAGAGCTTTGTGGCCTGGTCACTCCCATATTCTTGCCGCTGCTAGACGCGAGTGGGGATTCGCCGGGCATGGAGGGCCAGGAGGTCGAAGAGAAAAAGAAGAAAAAGAAAGAGAAGCGGAGACACAGAGAGGACAGGGAAGGTGACGCAAGTGCAACTTCACCCACGAAATCAGACCATCTGTCTCCGTCACGAGGGTCTGGCAAAGAGAAGGAAAACCGCCGAACTCGAAGTCGAAGCAGAGAGGGAAGAATAGAGGGCGGAGAGAATGTGCCTCCGTTGGCTGCAACTTCGAAACAGAAACCGAAGCACGAAGCACCCAAGAATTCCAAACCATCGTCAATGAAGAAGCCCTCGATTCGCTCCTCGCGCCGGAAACGCGTGAGTCTCGTCATCGATGACCAGATCGTCCACCCATCCGACAACATCGCTGAAGCACCCCCGGTCACCTCTCCCAGCGAAACCACCGTCTCTTCCGCGTCCGCATCAACCTCATCTCTCGACTCAACACTCGACCCCCAACTCCGCAGCGTCACAGAATCGGATCCGCACATCCACCAAGAGCCCGTGCACCACAGTCTTCCCCTTTCAATGTCCCTTCCCCCAAGCGCATCCCCCACAAAACCTACCGCCACCCACACTCTCATTCCCAGCCCCTCCGCAACCGCAAAGCCCATCCCAACACCCCACCTCCTCTATTCACCCCCCTCGGTAACCGGCCCAACCTTCCTCTCGCGCTCCCGCTCTCCGCCACACGCCATCCCAGACCACGATCTCGACATGGAGTTGGATACCCCGCTCTCCGCCCCCAAACCCCCCATCTACGCCGACAGCAACGAACTCCTCGAAGAAGCCGAATCAGACTTTACGTCCTTCGTGGGCGGTATCGACGGCTCGGGCGTCGATGATCTGGACCAGGCGGGGAGCTATGGGTATCCGAGTTCACTTGGCGCGAGTTACCTGGAGAGTTATATGCAGAGACGGCCGTTGAGTGTGAGGATGAAGGCCGTGGAGAAGGCGGAGTTGGAGGGGGGCGAGAAGGAGAGGGTTATTGCTGGATCTGGAGAGAAGGGGACCGGGAAGGGAGTAGAGGGTGGAGAGGAGGGTGTGGAGGTAGATTTGGCGGTTGGGCTGGTCGATGAGTTGAAGGGGGGTGGGGAGGTGGAGGGTGAAGAGGAGGATGAGTTTATGGGGGAGATGGAGGCGGTTTGATCGCGAGTCGAAGGAGTGGAGATGCTAGGAAGGGGAGGTCGTAATGGAAGGAGGAGTGAACGGTTGGGAAGGATTATCTTCGCCGTTATGTATACATGATATGTGTTTCGCAAGGGTCTCATCGACCGGTGAGCGATTGGGCGGCCTTTTGCTAGTTATTCAAGAGCGAAACGGACTTCGGGTTGGAGTTCTGTGAGCTGCGGGCGAGGGGGGTTCTGTCATAGGGAAAGGCGTTGAGTGTTTCATCTGGGATTCGGGATCACTTGGCTTTGGCTATGGCTTTCACCAGCCTGCAGGATATTGGCAGGGAGAGAGGGGTTAATGCATGGGTAGGGTGAGGAAATATGGCTGCCTAGTCGAGTCTGAGGAAGCTGGGTGGAGGACTTTGGCGAAAGTACTCACCTACTCACCGACTGTACGGGATAGCGTGCTATCTATCTGACATATATAACGAGAAAGCGAAAGGTGCCGAATACGCGACGCAAGCAGGCAGGCAGCAACTTTGATCGCTCAAGCGAGAGATCTAATAAAAAATCACCAACACTATTCACTTGAAAACATGTGCACATCAGCTAGATCTTCACTAAATGATTGGACGCTTCTCCTCATTCCGATGACGATTCCGATGACGATTCCGAGATCACACTCAAATTCAAATTCCATGTAAGACATCACATTCGCCGGTATGTCACAACACATACATACTGCATCAGATGAGATCTGTCCTTCTTTGTACGAGCAACCGGTGTTAGTCATGGAAGGAAAGACGCTCGTATCTGACGCACATGGTTGGTTATCTCTATTTGATGCAGTTTTTGTTTGACTCATGAAGTCAGGCGAGTTGTGTTGTGTTGTGGGAATTGAAAATATATCTTCTCGTGCTGATGATGTAGGTTTAGGGGTGTTAGAAGTATTCGCCTGGTAGAATGTATGTACGACCAAATCATATGACGCGACCGACATAACTACGCTGAATAAATGTATTCAGTCACTAAAACCCTAGCCATCCACTTGGCTGGATACTAAGTTACTACGTACGTCTGGCGGCGACATTGTGCCACTTGGATGCTCAGTCTAATTCCGAGGACCACGCCTAGTCCAACATTGATCATTCGCCTGGATTAGTGGCGGGAAGTCATGGGTATCATGCCCCTCTTCCCTTTTCCCTTTCGCCCTGGCCAACCCAAAGCAAGGGAATCCAAAGCCATTTTGTTCCCAATTAATTCCGAGAACCCTCTAACCAGAACGCCGATCCGACCCTACCCTACCCTACCCTACCCTATGAAGATAAATAAGAAGATAACCATGCAGATGAACACTCAGCCCAAATGTATGCCTTACTCGCACACCTGTCCCAGCGGAGCCCCAAGATTCATCCTCGGCTTCTTGAGAATGACTCCATCGACCTCCATGGCCTCATCCGCACTTGACCGTCGCCGATTCTCGTTTGATCCCTTCCGGCTCGGTTGCCCCCCATTCTCGGCACTCTGGCTCGGTGGACTTGACTTCAGTTCGACGTGGCCCCCCAGGCCTTTGACGTCCTGCTCCCTTGCAATCTTCTCCAGTTCCGCGTCCAGAACTTTCAACTCAATGCGGTCATCGGAACCCGGGCCCAGTTCCGCGGGGAGGGTCAACGGGCCTGTGAGCACAGATTCGTGGTCTGGTGTTGCGGCGCCGCTGTGCTCATTGTCGGTATGTCGGAGTGGGGAGAGTGAGCGTGGGAAGATGGGAGTGTGGCCCGCGTGGAGTTTGTTCGCGGCGGGGAGGGGCGAGAGAACAGCCTCAGTGCCTGGGGGCGAACGGGGGCCTTCCACATCCAGCATGTTCATGTCGCATTCTGGCAGCGAGATGCGAGTCATCATCGGAGGATGCTTTGAGCGGCGCAGAAGCAGAGATGGAGATGTGTTCTGGTCCATCATGGTTGGTTGTGGCTGTGAATGCGTCTGGGTTATGGCTGGTATGTCATAGGTTGGGAGATGGAGCTGCTTTGTAGGCATGTCGTCCGGCGGAGTGGTTTGGTTCGTGGGAGACAGTACCGCTGGGAATGCCGACGGGTGTTTGGTGAGTCCGGCAATTATAGTCTGAGTCGAGCCGTCGACGTAATAGGCCATGGATGCTTTTTGGTATACGCGGTAGCTATCAAGTGGACGCTAAAGCGGGGTGGGCGCGTTAGGCAGGCCGATGGCTGAGAGGACAGGGCAGGGCTACAGTAGGGCGGCTTTGCGTGGTGGCAGCGCGTGCTGACTGGGTTATCGCGATCGAGCTTAGTAGGGTTGAAGATCCTTGCGGTGTTGATGCGTGAAGATGCAGAAAGAGAGCAGGCGGCGATGGGGGCTTTACGAGAAGGCGGTGCGTGGAATCCAGAGCGGGGTGTGGGGCGCGGAAGTGAATGTGAAAGAAAGGCAAAGCTTGAGCTGGAAAATCGTGGGCCTGCTTGAAGCGAAGTGCGGTTGCTCGAGTGACTGTTTGACGAGAAACGGGGCTAGCCCGGCGCGGCATATGTAGCATCTGAAGATGCAACTGCGATGCGATGTGGTGGGAAAGCGCGACCCGCACGCAAACACGTCATCGAACCTTGGCTGTTCCTGCGCCGACAGGCCCACCGTCCGTGCCACGCCATCCGAACTTTCACGTCCTCCCGTGTCCGCGACACCTGCCACACACCGACACCGACATGCCGGTCCTTTTCACCCTTTTCTTTTGCTAGTCGAGTTTTCCCTTGGTGCTTCTTCATCATGGCTTGCAGTGTCGCCTCTCTCAACCAGATGGCATTGGTCGAGTTTCGCCGGTGATTGCAGCGCACCTGCTGCAGCCTGGAAAGGCTTGGCGGTACCGAGGGTCCAGCATCGCCCGCTCTTCATCTCGTTACCAGACCTTCATGACTTTTCTCCACTTCACGTGCTTTTTGGTTCGATGCCAGGGGCAACGCGACGCGGAGGGACATACTCCGACCATTCACGGCGGGGTGGGCGGTCCGATGAGAACCGGTTTTAGCACGTCCGGCCCATCACCACCAGCTCCCCGCTCAAGCCATTATGGGAGGGGTAAGGCCAACTATTGCGCAATATGTTGAACCGTTCGCAGCTTCACCACATGTTGACGCTCACCATCTGCGCGCTCCGCGGTCCCATTGTTAATTGTTTTCTTTTCCTACATATGCCAATTACTTCAAGCATGTTCCTTGGCAGAGATTCCTAAATAGGCAATGTGCGATTGGGCACACCTCCATTGCGCGTCATAATTCCCCGAAAGCCAAAGGACAGTGTCATCTCAGGCCCCCTATATCGAGTAGTAGGGGAGCAAAAAAGCTGGAAGTTGTTCGCTTTGCAAAGAATCATATTTGCCGATTTAGCTGTAGACTTGGTAATCCGTTTCTGCGCCGTTGGTCTGAGACCCAGGATACCACACAAGGGAAACGACCTATTCACCGACACATAAGCAGCTGGCCTTTCTCAAACAAGTAGAATGTCAGCCCAATCCTCGGAAGAAGACCTCCCCCCATTCCCCACACCGGAAATCTCCTCAATCACACTGGAAAACAAGCATTCGGCCCAAATCCACTACACTTACTATCCCCCGTCCCCATCCAAGGCCACCCACCCAAACCCCTTCTCACAAACCCTCCTCGTCTTTCTTAACGGACTCGTTCTCCCCCGCTCCTCCTGGGATGCCTCTATCTCCAAGTTCCTTCAAGCCCGAATCAACGCCCGCCTGCCCTACCCAGCCCTCCTATCCTACGACCGATATGGCCAAGGTGACTCGGACCCCGACCCCGACGATGCCGAGCCCCCTCCCTGCCATGGCCACGATGTCATGAGCGCAACCCACGTTCTACGGCAATTCTTGCTCCAAATGTGGAAAGAGCACCTGGACATTTCCTCGCCCACCCAATTCCCCAACATAATCTTCATCTGCAACTCAATCGGCTGCGCCATCGCACGCCTCTTCGCGCAAACCTACCCAGGTACCGTCTCCGGGCTCCTCTTCCTCGACTCCATAATGGCGAACTCGGATTTCGTATCCCTATGGCCGGACCCCGATGCCCACAACTTCGACCCCCACACACTGCCCCCAGGCGTCTCCGAACGCGACGTCCGCGAAACCCGCGAAAAATACCGACGCATCTTCCACCCCTCCGTCCCCAACTCCGAAGGCCTCTCGCGCCGCAACCTCGCCACCCTCCTCCCGTCCTCCTCATCCCCCGCTCTCGAAGGCCCCGGAGGTTCAGGTCCATATCTCACAGTCGTTGGCCATGACTGGGAGACGTTTGCGGACCAGAGTTTCACGGGGAGTTTGAATACACCAAGGGCCCTGACGATGACGTATGCGAATCCAGCGTGGCAGAAGTATAACGAGGGGTTGACAAGGATTACGAGTGAGGGAAAGGCGATTGGGCCGATTGTCGCGATTGGGTGTGGGCATTTTGTGCAGAGGGATGGGCCGGGGTTTGTAGCGGGGGAGATGGGCGCGTTGCTTGATAGGGCGGTGAATAGGGGAGAGCAGGTTAGGGAGGGGGATGGGAGCTAGATTGCCGTGGGGGTTTTGATGTTGGGAAGGGTCAAAGGGTTGCCTATACAGAATCTGACGGAGGGTTCGTGCTCTATGAGATATAGTGGATGATGTATGCGATGGCATACAGCAAATATTGCTGGGTTCAGCAACGAACCTTACTTGTTGGTAGAAAAAGAATAATGTGCACAGCTGGGGGGAAGATTTTGTACACAATCAGACGCACGGATATCAGTGATTGGAGGTTACTTTTCTGGAAGGGTAAGACTCAAAACGTCTCTGGAAACAGGAGACTATATACTGTAGCCTTGCGGTTAGTCAAAGGCCACACATTTCATACATATGCAATAGGTTTTGAGTAGGTTTTTTATAGTACAACTATCAACACATGGGAGAGGATGGTAGGCGTGTTGGCGATTAGCCAAAAATGAAAGACTTACTGGCGGCCTGGTGTCACAATTACTAGCTTACGTTCATTCATTATTGTTACAAGGGCAAAAGGCCGTGATTATCGTCTACATGATACTGTACAATACCGACACTCGTCGATATCAGCCCAACCCTCTCCATGCGCCCATTCCCGGAACAAATTATGAACTATCCCCCTCTTTCATCAGCTTACTCTGCAGCATCACACCTGCAGCTTCCGCGCCAGGATCCTCTCCAAACATCCAATTCCCCTTTGCAATATCCTCATCGCTCGTCAAATCCAACTTCCTAATCTCTCTCCTCATGTACCCTACAATCTCCGCTAGTTTCTGAAAATCCACGTCTTCTTTCCCGGCAAACAGATTCCTCCAAACTGCTGCGGCTAACATGGCATCGCCCTTCACGAGGCCCTCGTCGTAAGCGAGAATAGCGCCGCGCCATTGCGAGAAGAGATCCTTGAGCTGTTTCTGGCGCAGCATTGTCGAGGTGAATTTGTGGTACACCACAAGTCTATCTTCTGCAGCGTAGAAACACTGGTTCGTGAGATGCTGTGCCCAGATGGGTGCGTGCGTAGCCGGAAACATGCGGAGGCGGACTTGCAGCATGTACATGTGGATGAAGGTTATCTGGGCCCAGGCGTTGAATGTTGGCGTCAGACCGAGAGCTGTTGGGACGTCAGAATTCCGCTCAATTCATGCCGATACTCCTGCAATGGGGAGGGGCATCCTTACTATCGTACCACCAGCCTTTCCCAACGCCTATATGGGTCCCATCTTCGTCCTGCGGTATCTCCCCATTCTTCTCCAGCGCCTGCGGGATTACGTAGTCGCCGTTTCGTGCGCATTCCTTGAATAGTTGCTGTGTTGCGCCGTATGCAACGTATGTTTCCGTCATCAATGGAGCTCTCTTCCGCAGCCCTGCCGCGAAGCCTGTGAGCGGCGACTTGGGCAACGCCTTTGGCACTGACTTTGAGACTGCTGTTTTGCCCTGGGCCGGCGCTTCCGCGCGAAGAGGTTTCGTGGCATAGTATAGACTCGGTGCGCTTGTCGAGAGGCCGCGTGAGGAGCGAGGGGAATTGCGCACGGGGGTTCCGCGTGGGTTTCGGGATGTCTATTAGAGGTCAGTAAAGGCCTCTGGAACGGGAAAGAGTATACTACTTGAGGCAGTAGAGACGATGGCCTTGCCAATGCCCTCGAACAGGCCCGGCATGTGTAGTTGGAGGCCATCGGTATGGGTGGGCAATGCCTGATGCTGGGTGGAGCTTTAGCCGGTGGAGTTGTCCCAAAATTTCGCGAGGGCATTTCGCCGAGGGATTTCAATGAGATCACCACTTCGTCCGAGCTAGGGCAACACCAACATCGTCGAAAGTTCATCACGAGCTCAACCCAGTATTACTGTATCGGATCGTGGTCATGATGGCATTACTACATGGTTCAAAAGAAACCCCTACTTCAGATGCCCAGCAACCAGTCCAGTTCTCAGGCGCCCAGCACCGAACCTCGCACTCTAAGCAGAGTCGAGAGCAAAATATCGAGATAAAAAGAAAACGGTTGGCCGATATTCAAGCCCCAATAGAGATATAACCACATCGCACCTACTTCCGACCCCAAGAGAGAAGTCGCCTGACTCTTTTACCCTTTGGGACCGGTTCGAGGTCAACATAAATTGGCTTGTCCTTCGAGGTGCCATCCAGCTCCGCTGGCGAGGTGCCATCTAACCTCGCCGGAGCGCTCCCTTTTAATGTTGCTGGAGAAGAAACGTTGCTCTTTGCGTGGCTATGAGAATCTTAGTAGATAGTGCGACTGCGCTAGGGGAGCGGGCCACATAGTTAGAATTCAGCCACGGGTGGCTTCGTACAGGGGCATTTGTTGAGACACGTCCTCTAAGCGCTGCCAATACGTTGACTAATTTCAACAAGCGACGGACACTGTCTATATGCCACGAACACAATTGGACCCCTACTGTGGGGGCTTCAAGGACTGGAGACTGGAATGCGGTGCGGCAGCGCCCGTTCCCGTCAATATACTGGCCTTTGACATGCTTGATCACTCGGGTCGGCCCAGAGCAACGCGTGGGGTGTACGCGTAGTGGTGCACGCGTAGAATCCATATCGCTCAGCCCCCTTCGGCTGAGGGTCATTGAGCAGGCGAGTAATTGCTTTTTTAATTGACCTTGAGGGCTGTGAACGCCTTCTAATATCTGACTTGAAACCGTCCTGTACGCTATGGGTTTAATCTACCTGAAACCTTTTTAAGTCTACTAACGTATAAATATAGCTTCTTACGAAGCCCTTTATCTAATCTCTCTACAAGAGTGTCCACCTTAGTGTTATTAGTCTTTGCTAAGCTTTAACTCCCCTAAATTATTGCCTACTTGTCTCCTAAGACTCCTATCTGTTATATTATATCTGCCTTAGCCCTATCTCCTCTAATAAATGCTTTGTTATTAATCTAGAGCGCCTTGCCTAACCCCTCTGTAATCATGTTAATCTGCGCGCTAGACTCGTTGCTAATAGACGTCTTTGCTATTATCCTATTTATATTAGCATCGCTCCATACCATCTCTACACCCCCAGTCACCCCCCCAAACTCAACTCCCTCCATACCTCCCAAATCCATATTCTTCCCCCCATCACTCCATCACTCAACCACACCCGCCCAAAGGATCCCAGCAAGACCGCCGTTCGCTCCCCCATACCCGGCCACTAATCCTTATCTCTCACCAATTCAGCAAGAGTTCGAAGAGTTCCGTGCGGTCGACCAACACTCCCTCCTCGAGCGGCAGGCTTCCAACAATGCCCCTAATATCCATATAGAAGTTTCCTAGAATCGGGTAGTGGTGGCTGAGGATCTCGAAGCCTGTTCGGAGAAGCGCGGTCTTGAAGCCCAGGGTCACGGCCGAGAGCACTTTTCTGCGGAACATGCTGGGCTCGTCGGCGAAGAGGCGAGGCGAAGTCGGGGGAGGTGGAGGCGGTATGGCGGAGGGGTGCTTGAAACCCCAGGGGGCGCGGAGAGTAGAGGCGGGTGGGGAGCTGTCCATATCTGCTGAACCCGTTTCTGACATGGTGACCTAATACAAAACGTTAGCAAGGACTCATAACGACTGGCTGGCGGCAGAGGCAGGTCTAGGCTTGTGATCTGCTCTGTGATGACAAGCTCTGTCTCCACTGTCGTAGGCACTGCAAGAGGCACAAGTGATAGGGTAGGTTGGCTGTATTTCAAGCTACACTAAGATAGAGAGAAAAGAGAGGTACGGGGCTAGCTCTGCCTCTGAGTTCGTGGGCTCGCCAAGGCGCTAGGCCCGTGGCCTTAGCGCACGGCCATGTGACTGGCAGTTGGCGACGCCTGTTGGCTGGCGTACAGCGCCGTCACATGCTCTGCGTTGAGGATTATCAAGTGGTCAAGACAATCTACAGCAAACTTCACGTACAGCCAGTGGCATATGGTGGTCGTGGGTTGAGAGTCGAGGGTTGAGGCGGACGGTTGTTAAAATAGGTTGTTGGGCGGTTGCCTTGTCAACTATCATACATCTTGTCACCGCTTCTTAGGGGTCTGCCACTGTAGTCACAAACGCGTCCATTCCTGTCCATGGGCACGTGAAGTTTTAAGCTATAGCGTCACAACTAGGTAAGAAAAGAGAGCGGAAGTGTGCGGTGAGTGGGGCAGCTGATTATGAGCATGTCTCAATAGTTTCAATGTGTTCGTTTGTATATAGCTGTTGAATCAGGTAGAGCAGCTGCCAAATCCTTGTGGACTGGACAACATTACGCGGAAATGATCTTGGACCGACTGTCTAAAAGTAGGCATTATTTCATCTAGCTTTCTATACCGCAATCTACATAATACTGTCACGACACTGCAAGTAGCTTTGCTAAACTAACGTAGCACGAGTGTGTCTATTACGCTACTGTCCATCCAGCTCGTGTTACTTTTTACTACTTATTGTTCAAGACCCCTGCTCTGTTCGTATACGAAGGATTCACATCCTTTTCCTTGCTCGTTTCTATAGCTTCGAAGTAGCTTTGCTAATCCAACATCTTCTGGGTGCATCTACAAGCAAGCGCACCAGAGGATAATAATCTACTTGTTATAGTACCCTAATGTAAGTCAGGCTCTTGCTCCTGTTTACTACTTACAGTTCGAGCGCCTTGCTCATTTACCATGCTGGGAATTTACATTTTGCTTCCTGCTACTTCCTTACTAGTATCTATGGCTGCTAACTATGCATCTACCTTCCCCTCACTGACGTTAGTGTGCTACTATACGTCTAGTTCTTATTCCCGTTTGATACCTTCAGTTTTATAGCTTTGCTCCTTCAGCATGTTTGGAATTAAGATTCTATTTCCTGCTGTTTCCTAGCTGGTTTCTGGGGCTCCTAAGAATGCCTCTGCCTTCTGTTTACTTGTGTCAGTGTGCTATGTTATATCTAGCTCCAGTTCTCGTTCACCATTTACAGTTCGAGCGCCTTGCTTAGTCAACATTCTGAGAAATCACATTGTTCCGTCTGAGGATTATCACGCAGCACATAACAACACCTCAGACTTATAATTCCAAATCTGCACAGTACACCATGTAAAGCTTGGTAGTGGAACAAATAGGACTGTCAAGACTCTTCAAACCGGCCACCATATGATCAGTGTGAATTCACCTACCGTACTACTACCGAGTACCACATGCTGTACTAAATCATATACTCTCTACGCCTTGCAGACATCCTTCGTCGCATCCTCCTTGACAGTATCACTCGCTTTCTCGCTAACCATGAACGTACTGACCACCGGAAATACGCCCGGAATCTTGGGATACACACTCGCATCGACGACCCTCAATCCCGCGACGCCCCGGACGCGGAACCTGCTATCGAGGACCGCCATCGGATCGCCGTCTTTGCCAATCGCAGCAGTTGAGGTCGGGTGATGACCGAATGTTTGCTGGGGTGTGTTAGCATACCTAGATTAGAAAGGGGGAACATAATCCTTACGCCAACAATCCAATCCTCATCATTCTGGCCACAATACCCCTCCGAATCCGGTCCATTCGGACACGGCGGCTCGACCGCCTTAACCGTCACCCCCTTCGCATTCTTATACATATTTCTTGCCCACGCAATCGTGTCCTTCATCGCGCCCATATCCGTCTCCTTGCCCTCCTCATACAACATAAAGTTAATCTCCGGCACATCCTGCGGGTCCTTGCTCAACAACTTGACGTATCCCTTCTTATTCTGCGGATGGTTCTTCACCATGGAGATCCCATACGTTCCGGCGCCGTCTTGGGGTAAAGCGGTGTTGGTTTGGTTGGAAGGCCAGAAGCCGCGGAACGCGAACGAGCCCTGCATGACGAACATGTCGCGTTCGCCGTCGGGCGAGTGCTTTGTTTTCATCATGATGATCGGCTGGGAGAAGCCGCCGCTCTGGGCACCGGAGACTTGGCCGATGATGGGCATTTCCTGGTTATCTTGCATGTTTTTGCCGACGCCGGGGCTATCGACTAGGACCGGGATTTTGAGATCGGTGAGCTGGTCTTTGGGACCGATGCCTGAGAGCATGAGGATTTGGGGGGTGTTGAAGGTGCCGCCGGAAATGATGACTTCCTTGCGCGCGGTCGCCGTCTTGAGAGTGCCTTTGTTGGACTCGACGTAGCGCGCGTCGGCTTTATAGAGGCTCTTTCCTTGAAGAAATTCGACGCCTGTGGCGCGGGGCTTGCCGCCGCAGTTTGTGCCCGTGGTGTCGAAGAGCACTCGTGTTGCTAGGCTGTTGATGCTGAGAGTCAAGGGAAATTTGCCGTTGATGGTGTCCTTGATGTAGTCTCGTGAGCTGAAGCGGTCGCCACTGGGCTTTGTGTGGGTAGGAAGTCCCCAGATGCCAGTTGTGAAGTCGCGCTGAGAGTCAAGGTAGTTGGCATCGTCGCCCATCATGGAAGTGATTTTAGTTTGATCCGTCGGCTTCGAAAAGTTTTGGGCGATGGCTTGGATTATACCGAGCACAGGCTGCGAGATTGAGGCGGGCTTGTTCATGTTTGTCTGGAAGTAGCCGTCAAAGCCGTGGCCGTCGGTGCCTTTCGGGAGGTAGTTGTTGTGCTCGATACGCTGGAAGATCTTGCGCATGTTATCGGCACTGAATTGTGTCAATTGATGCGCCGTCGCAAATGTGTCTTATACGGATGACTCACGTCCAGGAGGTATCTCCAGTGATATTAGCGATATAGTTCCAATCGCTCTCGGCGGGTAGCCAGGTGCACCTATTCAGCAGTCAGTCTTCTGTCATCTTGTCTTCAGTAATGTGGACTGACATGGCATTGATCATGGAGCTTCCGCCAACAGAGCTACCTCGAGGGTAGTAGATACCCAGGAACTTGGATCCGGATGGAGGTGTGTCTTTCCCGGCTCCGACCCAGTATCTGCCTTCCTTCGTCTTCCACACCAGATGATTATGCATCATCGTCCTCTTGTCGTCATTGTAATGCTTTACGAAAAAGTCCCAAGTAATCTGAGGAGGATATTGACCGGAACTGCCTTGGGTGCTCTGGTCGCCAGCCTCGATAAGAAGAACAGTGTAATTTGCTCTGGCGAGGTTCGAAGCCAGCGGTCCGCCACCAGGTCCAGAGCCTACAACAATGTAATCATACTCGTCCGCAGCAGCTGCGGAAGAGATGAGTGGTGAAGCGAGAAGGAACAGAAGTGCTTTAGATAGGAAACCCATAACGAAACTAGTCGTTGCGAATGCCAATTCCGCAAAAGTTCCCTTAAGACAACCGCAGGACGAAGCCGATAAAAAAGTGGGTATGGAGTAGATATACCAAGCTACCCCAAATACCAAGCTTCAATCTACTCACCCGGTCAGCCCCTCAGCTTCCCCGACGGTTTGATATCTGCCGGCCTGCTCATGTCCTTTCAATTCCCAACTACGCCAAGGGCCCAGAGATCAACATCGAAATGTGCGCAAATTGCATCGAGAGCGTCCCTGAGCGGGGATTCGAATCTAAAAGTCTTGAAGTTCTGTCGAGGGTGGCGCCACGTGAAATCAAGCTTAAAATTAGGTCTCGAGCTACCAATAGATCGACGCGAAACGGCGGCTACAGCACCATCATAAACGTATGCCGAAGAATTATAGCCTGCCCAGGCGCCAACCCTTGAGGATGCCATTAAGCATTGGTGGCGTGAACGGGCCGCAAGGTGACAAATTGAGCGACGATTCGTTGGAAAACAGAGAATAGAATATCCATGAGGGGGAAGCCGAGGAACTCAATCAAAGGTCGGCCGCAGGGTACGCTCCGAAATGACATGTGCCGGACGATCCCGGTAAGTCTTAATCTCGAACAAACGACAGCCAAGAGGACCTGTTAAGGGGCTTACCTGCGGGGTGTGGCTGGCGAGGATCGTTTGACGTTGAATGCTTCCCCGGATTTTCTCGTCCTGTTCCGCTAGCCCATTCCTGTCTAGCTGCGAGGCACCATTCAACTCAATACAGCGCATAGCTCTCGCCCCCACAGTGCGACAAAGTTTCATTCTAGCGAGTAAGAAAAAGTGAATTCCCAATCCATCCCATACATATGCCAGGCCTACTTTTCTCCATCGATAGCACCCTCCCCTCTACCGCACCAGATAGCTTCAGTCCGTATCCTTCATCTATATCTCCCCACACCTGTTTCCCATAATCGATTCCGCCGGAGTGTAGGTAGCACACAGCACCTCCAAAGCAAAAGCTAAAAGCACCATCCCCAAGTTCCATCCAGCCCAGATCAGGCAGGCAACCCGAGTGCCCGTTTCCCACCAACAGACCTGACGACCCGACGTGAAGCATGATCGTTGAGGAGGGTGAGAGTGTGACAAAGTCTCACGGACCTAAATGTAGGATACAAGAAAGTTTGTGGAAACGAAAATAGACATAACACAAAACAATTGCTGAGATTGCCGTAGCTCCATAAAGATCCAATCTTAAGCGAGTGTTGTGGGTCCCAAGCAATGAACGCCGTTGACAGCCAGAGCGAAGAGAGACGGATAGCCGGGACCAAGGAAATAACATGCATGTCGTAAAACTGAGAGGCAAGGCAGGCCTGCTCCCTTCTCTCAAGGGCGTGAGCACCTTAGAAGTGTAAAACATAGGAGAAGTGGTAGCACTGGGGTTCGGCCGCATAGGCATGCATGTAGCCAGTGCAAATGCATAATGACCAACGCCAAAGCGGAATAATCCGGTGAGCGAAGCATGAGGTTCATACTTCATGGAGTTGGAAGCTGATGAATGTAAATCTTTTTTTGGGAACGATCAGCTTTGATGGGACCATTGTAGGATTGCAATACAGAAAAAAAGCAGAGATTGGTTTGCACTTCAACATCGATGTCTCCCTCGGCACAAGTTCGGGTGAAGCTAGGGTACAAAGACCAAGACAACAGGCGGGCCATGTGTGGTATTTTCAAATGGGTAGGATTTTAACGCTGTGGTATAATGTTAGCCTCTGGTTCATTATAGATACGGAGTAATTTGTCTCACCCTTCCACGTCGCTGGCCACCTGAGGCAACCTGCTGCTGTTGCTGCTGCGGGACATAAACTCCGTACGGATACATTTGCGCTCCCATCACCGGCTGCATTCCTTGTTGCCCCAAAGTCGCAGGCTGCAGCATTGGGGACCCATTGAAACCCGGAGCAGCAACAGGTGAAGCGTTCCTAAAGTCCATGCCAGAGACCGGAGTCTGGAATGCGTTCATCGGTGGGTAGAAAGCATTTGACCTCGAAGCAGCGAGAAGCTGCTGGTATTGGAGCTGCTGAGGAGTGGCAGAGACCATATTTGGCATGAACATGGGCGCGCTAACGCCCATGGGGAAAGGCTGTTCGAAACCGTTCGATTCCATGCTGCCGGTACGTTGAAGGCCGACGGGGTCAAAGGCAGCCTGGGGAACGTTTGCGTAGAATTGTCTGCCTGCCATCTCGGCGTGAGAATTGGCTGGGCTGTCCTTGTTGGACCCGGGACGTGTCTGGGAGTGTTCACGGTGTCCGCTGTGGCCTGGGCCTCCGCCTCGTGTCGAGAGATTGACCTCATCCATCAAGCGCTTGTAGCCTTGAGCAGGCTGAGCCTTGATGCGGAGCAGGACATTGCGGACGTTCTGGACCACATCTGCGCGGATCTTCTCATCAAAGAACGGGGTGGTCAAAACCTTGAAGATCAAGGTAGCACCGCAGTTTTGGTCAACAAGAATGTCTTCCAAAACCTGGTCGTTAGGTGAAAAGAACAAGGCCTGAAGAATGGTATCACGGGCTTCCGGTTCGTTTCGTTGATTGATGATCTTGAGGACGGTCAAATACGCTACCTTGTGAGTGCACAAGTGAACGATGTGGGGAACAAGGCGGGGAGCCAATACTGTACGCCTCCTAGGGAAGGTGCAAGTGTCGAGGAACCAGGTCAACAACAAGGCGCCGTTTGCGTTGGTCGCAAGTTGAACGCTGTGCAAGGCAATTGCAGCTGCAACCATGCGTTGCTGGTCTTTAGTGGCATAATGGCTCTCCAGACAAGCGCGCATAGCACGGGCACCAAATCGACCTTGAGCGAGGTCCCATAAACGACTAAGCATGACCTCAAAGATGAAGTTGTTGAGCGGGGCAGAGTATCGCAGGCACCCTTGCATAACATAGTTTCCAAATTGGTCCAGGAAAAGAGTCATGGCGTATTGTCGGAGGGAGTCGACAATCATCTTCTGCAACGCCGGGGTCCTCGCAACATCGATGATCTTTTGAGCAGCCCATGTCCCGTTCTTGTGAATGCCAATCTTGGCGAGATGTGGTGCAATCTCCCTCAACATGGCCTCTTTGGTAGGCTCGGAACAGTATTCAAACAGTTTCTGCACCACTGTGTTGCCAAGGTAGTCCGACGAGAGCTCGGCGATTTCGGGCAACATGTTGATTGCAATCTCCTCGATCTCGGGCTGAGAGCACGAGTTGTTGTCAATCCGCTTCCGGATTTCACGGAGTCGTGGAGCATCATGAACTCGGCTATGGCTGGGCTCCTCAACGGGAGGGATTTCGTCAAAGTAGTTGTTGTTTTGAATGGCAACGTCCACCTGTCCAACGATCCTGGCTTGCTCTTCATCCGTTGCTCCCAATTCTTTTACGATTTGGAGAATGTCTCCGCGCATGTCAGGAAGCTCTGGGGTCGTCAAAGGAGCATTCGCGCTCTCGGCGCGCGCGGTGCTTGCTTTCGCATTGCTAGCTGACAAATTGTTACCCTCAGCTTGAGACTTTGCGAGTGGGTCTGGGCTTGGCGAGGGGAACAATCCATTGTGGCCTGGCGTCGCCGCGGCACTTGGAACTTTGGCATAACCAATGCGAACTGGTCCAGCTCCTGGGAAGATTTCTTTGCCATTGAGTTGGGACTTGGCCTGGACGGCGCTTTCGAGAGATTCGAAATTGACAAAGCCGCAATTCTTGTGCGTAAGAACCCTGGTGGACTCGATAGGCCCAAACGTCGCGAAGATAACATTGAGTGAGGAAACAGTTGTGGAGGAGGGTATGTTGCCAAGCCAGAGTGCACGGGTCGGACCTTCCAAGGTGTTGTCATCACCAAGATTAGTTGGTTTGCCGTTCAGCTGCAGACTTTTGACGGCCTCGGCGAGGCTGTACTCAGCATCCTCGGTCAGGTCCGCGGCGGTGAGGCTGCTGTCGAGGCGCGAAGGGGTAGGGAGATAGTTGCGCATGAGACGGGTCGAAGGCGAATCCAAGACACCAGCGGTCCTCGCACGCGGACGGGTGGCGCTGGCGAAATTGGCGAATGCCTGCACCTCGAGATTGTGCTGTCGAACTGCTTCATGGATAGCGTAGGCCTGGGCATCGGCGGTCGGGGTTAGGGTGCCACTGTAGTTGGCGGCGTAGGCCCCCTCGGTCAGTTCATCCTCTTCATCTGCATACTTCTCTTTGGCGTTAACAGAGTATGAGCGGAAGCGATTGGCGCTACTGGTGAGATTCTGATTGAAGGCGTTCCTCTGGCCCTCAAGGAGCAACTCGATCTCGGAAGGAGCAAGAGTAGCTCGGGCGGGCTGGGGCGTGTCCACCAGACCCAGGTAGTCGAGGGTCCTCACATCTGTATCAGCAAGGGAGTCTCGGGAGAACGAGGACTGAGGGGAGGTGGGTCCGTTTGAAGGCTGTGACTGAATGCTCTGGAGAGTGCTGCTCCTGTCACGGTTGCTAGTCCAGCCGGTCGAGAAGATGGAATTGCCGAAAGGAGAGGTTGACGGAGGGAGATAGCCGGTTCGCTGGGGCATTGAACCAGCTCGCAGGCGCGAAAGAAGTGCCGACTTGGCCGCAGCATTAGCATTTGCGGAGCCAAAGGGGGCGCTCTCGGTCGGAGTGCCTGGGCTAGGCTTGAACGGGCTGGTCGAAGGAGTCGGACGAGACGTCTTGGGAAGGAGCGAGGTGGAAGGCATCAGGCCGGTGAGCCCACCGGAAGCTGCTGCGGGAGAGAATCGTGAAGGAAGAGTTCCGGCACGGGCACGTCGAGTAGATGTCTGTGTGGATGACGTCGTCTCAGGCATAGCTTGGTTGAAGTCAGGGAAGCTCTCGCCGTTGGGCGACTCGGGGATGGTCTCTCGCAGCGGCGTAGAGTTGCCGCTGGTAGGGGGCCCCCACATTTGTGGAGTCAGCCCTTCCTGAGCTTGGATCTCACGAGCGCTGGAGTCCGAGGTTAGCAAGAATCCCATCAAGGCGCCTGTTTCAGGGTGCGACAAACCGTTTGGAGTACAGCCTACCGCCAAATTCGTGCGACGGGGACCCTGCACCGAGGCGTACGCCCGCGGCCGCGGTTCCCAGTCCATTCGACGTGTTGGGAGCAGGCACCGGGAAGCGGATAGCTCCGCTGGAAGGAGGCTCGATTGGCGAAGTCGCAGCGGTGGAGGAGCCCGAGAGGGGCGGCTGCGAGGTGAGCTGGGGCATGTAGTTGAGGTTGATGTGGTGCTCCGGTCGTGTGGATGGAGCCATTATGGATTAGAGACCCTGTCTTATCTGTATGGCGTGTCTAGTACTGCGAGAAAAATGGTCGTAGAGACTCTCGATTACCAAAACCAGGGTAACGGCAGAAACGTAGTTGGTACCGGCCAAAGGAATGTGAGGCGGGGATTATTGCCAGCAAGACCGGACTCAGCTAGACGTCAAAGCCTGTGCAGCGGGAGTGAATTGGGTGGAATATACAAGGTGGCAGCTCCGAAGATCCAGGCCGGCTGACGGGGGGCTGGAGGTTCGTCGAGCAAGAAGGCGCGCGGGCGGGGCGCTGGGGACCGAACGCTCTGCGCACTGCAGGCGGAGGCTCTTTCGAGGACGGGTGCAATGGCACGAAGCTCGCAGGCGGCGGAAGGGAGCGGCGGCGGAGGGCTCAATTCAGGGCGGAGGTCGAGGGGCGCGCAAGCGGTTCGAAGGAGCCGCAGGACGGTATAAGGAGGACAGCGGGACCGACGCGGGCGGTGGGCCAGTTGAAGGAGTGACGGAGTCGGTGTGAAACTTGGGTGTCGTCTGATCGGGGGGGAAAGGGGGGGGGGATCTTGCTCTCGATTATGATACAGCAGGCGGACGGGTGCAATAGACAAGTCACGCAAGGTGGCCTGGAGAAGGGAAGGAAAATAGGGACTAAGCAAAAATGGCGATTAGACACCTTCGCTCATCGGAGGGGTGCCGGTGCAGGAATTGCGGCGACGAAGAGGGATGGAAGATGGAAGACGGGAGGCGAAGGAGTGAAGGGCAGGTTGATGGTGGATGGTGGTGGTGAGTTTTGACGGGGAACGGACTCGCTGCTGGTGAGCCGGGGTCGGGCCAGGGACGCCGTCAAGTGGTGAACATTCACGTCTGGACCCACAAGCGTGGACGAGCAGCGCAACGCAGGAGCACAGCAGCGACAAGCAGCAAAAAGGAGGCAATTTGTGACTGCCGTGGCTCTCCAGGGCACGGGGGCGGCGGGTGGCGGGCAGCGGGCAGCGGGCAGCGGGCAGCGGTGTTATGGCTTCCGCTCTGTGGACATTATTGCACAGCAGCAGCAGGCTCTTCTGTCGTCGTGGGCGCGCAACCTTCAATAGGGGCCTCTGCACGCCTGCGGAAGCTCTCTCAGCAACGCGCGGGCTGTGAGTGGCTGAACGGGACGACTGGGGGATGCGGAGGGCGGGCGCAATCACCAAAGTGCCCCAAGCTGAAACCGCTTGGGCGCTTCAGAATCCGCGAGCCTGACCCGTTTCTGCCAGAGCAGCCAGTCGGACACACCACTGCCAGTCTGACGTGGACTGGCTCGCCAGTTGCGCCGCTCCCTGCGCTGGTTGGCCCGCTGCGCCTATACTTGGGAAGCGCTGCATTGGCCCTTACAGGGCGGTACTTTTTATATTCCATCTTCGCGGGCTCTGGCTGTTTCGACACACGGCGACGGCGGCATCCCGAGCGAAGCCACGAGGTTCGAGGCAGAGTGGACACGCATGCCTGGTACAGGATACATGATTACATGCGTAGGTGCAAAGTTGCATACACAGCCTGACGACGGCCAACGCGGCCTGGACGGGCTGCTCTCTGTCGTCAAACTATGGCGGTCTGCGGTAGATGTTGCCGGGGTGCTCTGCTGTCTGTTTGCGCTCCCGGCTTCCTGCCATAATACTGTGTAAGACGACAGAGACTTTGTCGTGCGTGAACAGTGAGCAAGACCCGGCCACGGCTGCCGTGGGATTGGCTGGCGGGTGCGGCTGCAATGCCATCCCAGGCCTCGTTAATCGAAAACCATGTTTCAACGCTGCCAGTATTGCATGTCCAAGTAACCTGTCTACCAGTCTACCAGTCTGCCAGTGTGCCAGTCCAAGGGCGGCCTTGGCATTGAGGTCGACTTCTCATGTCGCGTCACTGGCCGAATCCTGGACTGCACCAACACGACCACCTGCGAATCCGCCTCGTCCTTCCGTGCTGGTGGCAGGTGAAACATGCCGCTGGCCTGCATAACTTCACGTCGTCTTTGCGCTGTGCCGCGTCACCGAGCAGAGCTGCTGGCTCCGACTCTCAACGCATAATCACCGTCTCCGAGGGACACGTCCATGGAACTTTTCCAGAAGGCCTCCCGCACCCCTTGCACGCTGTCGCCCAGGACCTCCCCTTGACACGAGACACTCGCTTGGCCGCAGAAGGCCGTCACCGCCGCCTACACCTTCCCTCACTCCACCGCGCCCCGCCGTGTTCGTCGTGCACGAACACCCACCATGGCGACGCCAGACCCAGCGGATCGGATGGACGTGGACGACCGTTTGGCGTCAGACCACGATGGACCGTTGTCGGCATCAGAATCGGGGCCCGACCGTGACGACGAGCCCGCCGAACTCATGGTTGTTTCGCGCGCCCGGAGATCAAACGCGGGCAACCGCATGTCGACGCTGCTCGCCAAAACCGCCGAAGAAGAGGAATGGGGAGAAGAGTGGGAGGATGCGCCAAACGAGGAGGAGTTTGTGGGCGACGAGGCCAATGACCAGGATGACTTCAATCTCGATTCCTCGTCCAGCGAGGACGACGACGAGGGCGCCGAGGACGATGCCGGGGAGAAGGAGCTGAGGAAGGCGGAACGACAGGACCGGGTCAAACACCGCAGGCCAGCCACAAACCCTTTCGCCGCTAGGCTCGCCGCCGCGCGCAAGAAGGTTAAGCTCGACGTGCCTCTCGCTCCATCCCAAACCACGGCTGCACCCCGCCCAAAGAAGAAGTCGGAAAGAGCATCATGGATACCCACCCCCGAGGATGGGCCAGTACGCACGTCATCGCGACGGCAGACGGTAGCGAACAAGGAGCACACGCTTGCGAAGCTCAAGGAGAAGGACCAGAAGCGGGGCGATACGCTGGCCATGATGAAAGCCGCCGAGGAGCGCAAAGCAAAGGACAAGCCAAAGCCCATGACCCAGGCCGAGAGGTTGGCAGAAGCCGCCAGGGTGGAGAGGCAGAACAGCAAGAGTCTCCATAGGTGGGAGGAGGCCGAGGAGCAGAGGGCAGCCGAGCGACAAGCCAAGCTGGACGCTATGAAGAACCGCCAGATAGAGGGCCCATTCATACGGTATTACAGCGGCCCGGCCATCTGGGTAGACGACAAGATCAAATATACCGGGAAGGATGCTCCCAAGATAGAGGATCTGGAAGAGAAGCTGAACAAGGACATTCCCGCAGGCTCAAGTTCACAGGATCCACCCATGGATACCACAGAGCAGAGTCAGTCCGCTCCGCCTGGCCAGACACAGCCAAATCAAGCGTCATCACAGCCACCACAGATTCCGGGACAGAGTCAGTCCATGGGCTCACACAGTATGTCGTATCCAAGCAGCATCATGTTTGCCCCTCCACAGAATCCAGACTCGTTTCTCTTTGGCATTGAGCAGTACGCGGCAATGCCACACGAGGCGCCTCATCACAACATCTCTCAGCCTCCATCTCAGCCTCGCCAGCAGCAGCAGGCACAGCAGGCGCCCACTCAACAACAACCATCGCAAGCAATCTCAATAACCCCTCCCCAACCACCGCCCCCTTTCTCACCACCTTCCTCCACGCAACCGACATTCTCACCACATTTCTCAACACAACCGACATCCCCATTCTCCCAACCCCACCCCTCCCTCGCGGACGCCTCTCTCACAAACTCCAACTCCCAAACCCCCATAAACGCCCAATCCCTCCTCGCAACCTTCCAACCGCCTCCCCAATCCCTCGGATCCCAACAACATCCACAACCACAGCAACAACAGCAACCCCAAGCTCCCCCAGCCCCTCCACCCCCACCCCGGCGCAAAACTATCCGCCGCGCCGCCCGCACCCTCATAACCCTTCTCTCCTTCCCCTCCCTCTCCAACCCCCCTTCCATCGCTCCCCCCAAACCCCGCAGCACCACCTCCATCCTCAAAGACCGCGACCGCGCCTCCCTCATCGCACTCTCCCGTATCCTCTTCAATTGGACCCTCGAAGACGCAACCACCTACATCAATGCCATGCTCTCAGCGCCCAAAACCGCGAAAGCAAGAGAAAAGGAGATGTTAGCGGCACGCGGGAAGAAAGAGCTTTGTGCTGTGAGTAATAGCGTTGCGAGGTATAGGGATCCGGGGACGGGGATTTGTTATAGGGATGCGAGGGCCTTTGGGGTTATTAAGGGGGTTGTGGGGGGTGAGATTAGATGGTGTGGGGGGTTGGGGTGTTATGTTGGGGGGATCGTGAGGAGAGAGGGTGGTGCGAGTGGAGGTGGAGGTGGGGAGGGGAGTAGACCGGCGAAGGGCGTGCCGAAGAGGTTTTTGGAGATGCCGAGGGTGGTGTTGGAGCAGAGTAATAGGATTGGAGTTGTGGCGGACGGTGGGGAGGTCAGGGCCGAGGGAATGCAGATCGATGGCCCGGTGCCCGTTCCTGGACCTGTTCCTGGACCGGCATCATCGCCAGCCATCGTTGCAAGTGTAGTACCACCACTACCACCGGTACAGCACGTAGGAGGAGCCCAGCAGGTGAAACCCGAGGGCGCGAGTGCAGGACCTTCATAAAAGTGAAGTACGGTACAGTAAAAATATTGTATGGATGATGTCCTCCAGACATGCCTATTATTAGCTGGAGTGGCGTCGCTCCGAGGCACTCGCCCTCCAGCCGGGGCTCCCATGTCTTCGTCAAGCACGGGGCAAGGCTTGCCATAGAGTTTCTCCGTTCGGTGAAACGATTCAAAAACACATTATAACTTCGAATATATCTTCTTGGTCCCTCATTCACTAGCCACGTGCTACTTGACGATTGACATCACGAGGTGAAAGGGAAACAGATCGTAGATCGCAGACTATAGTGTCGTTATCGTCGAATGAGAGGAACTGCTAAGTGAAGATTGCAGGATAGGATGGATTTGGGGGCTGGAGAGGAGGGGAAACAGTGTCCTGCTGTAAAGGATATGTGGCAGTAAAGAGGCGCGGACGGTGAAAGAGCGATCGAGGTGCTCGGTCTCAAGTGTGCCTCGGGCGAAGTTCCTGAGGACGGCCCGACCGCAAGGCGAAGAGTCCGGAACATGTTTGTTGGTGCGCGTGCGGGGCATGATGTGGGCTAAAAAATATAATGAGCAGGAGAGAAAAGTCCTGGACGCTGAAAAGAGGAAAACTGAAAGGTCCAGGATATGCATTTGTGGTTAGCAGACATTTATAGAAATCTCAAACGCCTCCCATCTTGTCGTCCGATCCGCAGAAGAAGTTTTCCAGGCGCTCGTCGTATTGGTACATACACGATGCCCATACCCGCTTCCGCCATCATGCTTTATCATAATGCCGACCCCGCCATACCAGCACCAGCAAGAAGACCACGTGAACCTGAGAACGGCACCCTCCCCTAGAAACTCGCTTATTTCTTGTCCTTCTTTGCGGCGCCCTTGGTCTTGGCTGTGCCTCGGAGCTCCTTCGATCGGTTCTTGCGTTGCTTGCCTGTAGTCCGGGTTAGTGAAAATCCTAAGTGGCAAACCCCATCCCGATGATACGAATTGAATCGATATATGGGACGTAGAAGACGTACGCTGCTGCCTGCTGGCCTTCTCGATCTTGGATGCCATGCCGTACCGCACAAGCCTGTAGTGGGGCTCGAATTTCTTCATCGCCTCGGGGGTGTCGTAGATGAGCGCGAAGCCGGTGCTCTTGCCGCCTCCGTAGTGAGTCCTGAATCCGAAGACGGAAACATCCTCCTTCTTAGCCTTGTACAGCTCGCCGAGCTTGCCACGGAGCTCGTCCTTGGAGACGTTGGCGCGGTTGGGGTGGAGAACGTCGCTGCAGACCTTGTCAGACCGGCCATTCTCCTAAATCGCACCGCGACGGCTGATGTCATGGGTTCCTGCACTTACACTACCATCTGACGGCGGCCGAGGAGAGGGTTGCGGATGAACTTGCGCGTGCGCAGAGTAACCTGTGAATCGGCCATGTTGGAGGATTGCTGTGTCAACCACGGGCTGCGGGACGGTTAGCACGGCAGACAGCGGGTAATTGGGGGGCTTGAGGAGGAAGTTACTTACTGAGATCAAAGCAATCCGTGTCGTAAAGAATGATCCTGATGGGGGTGATGTGGTTGGCCGCAGGATGTCGTCGTCGTAGATTTCGTGAAGTTCGAAATCCGAAGTGCGGCAGCCAAGAGCTCGGCTAATCGCCTGCTCCGAAAGATTGGAGGGGTGCTTATTAAGCGTGATTCGATCCCCACCTTCCCCTCGTCGCATTTCACCAACCAGTGCCAATGCCGAAGCTGTCGATGATGAGTACTGCATCATCACTATAGAGAGAACTTCCATGCCTGGCCGAGGAATGAGTGTGGTGAAGAAGTTGAGTCGCGTGTGATACCTGAATTTACTGTCTCCGGAGCGGACCCTTGACTCAACCACTTCATTCATCAGTCGACGCGGGCAGTCTCCACCTGAACGTCATCACAATGGATCCAGCAACCCAAGCACAGCTGACGATTCTCCGGCGACAGTACTTCCAGCTTGTTGAGCCTACACATCTGAGATGGCCAGACGACAAAATCCTCAAAACATTTCCTGTCCAATCATGGATCTTCGACAACCTCTTCGACAGGGACAAGATTCCCTCTGCTCCGCCCGACCGCTATCGGTTGAGGATCCTAAAAATCCTCGTTTCCAACCTTGAGAGGGCGATAGAAGACCCAGATGAGGATGTATGGCTTTCCAATTCCGTTCAGCCGATAACATGACCTCATCAACTGCACCACAGAGATGTTGTGTATTGCCCATTTCTGGCCGGCAAGAATTGTTCCTTGCGGGCGTACAACCACTCTACTAACTGGCAACCCTTTTTACTTGTAGGAAATTTTAGACGACCTCATGACTGCCCTCTCTTCTTTGGTCAGTACAACTCTGCCCTCGGAGACCACAGCCGCTCAACAAAAAGCATCCGTGACATACGCTTACCCGGTGCATCCTTCCGACGACAGCGAGAGTGGTAACTTTACGGTAGCAATTCTCGAGTCTCGTAACATCCTCTCGTCCTCCGGGACAACGGGACTTAGAACCTGGGAGGCTTCGTTGCTTCTGGGGAGTTATCTTGTCACGTCTGAGACGGGCAGAAGAATGATCGAGGGGAAGAGAGTATTCGAGTTGGGTGCTGGTGCTGGAATGCTCTCTATTCTGTGTGCAAAGTACCTGGCAGTGTCCGGAATTGTTGCGTCAGACGGCGATGAAGTCATAGTCGATATGATCAAAGACAATATATTCCTCAACGGTCTCGACACGGAGAGCGTATCTCATTCAGTCCTTCGAACGGCATCATTAAAATGGGGTCGGTCTATCGATGCCGTGACATTTTCTGAAGACTATGGCATGGAGATTCCGGATGTCGTTCTCGGTGCAGACGTCGTAAGCACTTCCCCGTAAGCACTTGCATCTGTAACATTAAGCTCAAGGAAGACTCTTCAGACTTACGACAGATACGCCATTCCGTCATTGGTTTCGACACTGAGGGAATTCTTCCAGCTGAACCCAGCTCTGCAAGTCCTGATTGCTGCAACGATCCGAAATGAGAAGACGTTCGAGACTCTACAGAATGCGTGTAGTGGGTCCCTCCGCATTTGCCTTATTTGCTCGATTCTCGATATCCGCTGAGCTGTCACTGATTTGTGGGGTAGGACGAAACGGCTTCAGTTTAGAACTGGTCGAGTTCCCACTTGTTCCGGAACATCTCCAGGAGGGTCCTTTCTATTCAATAACGCCTCCGATTCAGATCTGGCGAATCACTCAACCTCGCCAGTCCTATCGAGATCCGTTTGCCCTCTGATTGCGTCCTCGGCGATGGAGTCGTCTCCACGTGTTAGCATGGACCGCGGCCATTTGCATGGAAAATCCACTCATGTCTAACTGCATGAGCCATATATCTCGTACCGATGTAGTCAAATTTTCAGCGGAGGGGAAATTGTCTCTAACGGCGAGTCCTTCGCTTGGAAACGAGCGTTGGTACGGAGCTCGGATTGCCTGTTAGAGGAGAGAAAAATCGGAGCTGTGTACGCGTTCTAGCTGCATTTCCAACTGGCTCACGAATCCCGATTTAGAACCAAACTGATGGGTTAGGTTCGCAAATCTTACTGGTGAAGCTTACAGCAGCATGAGCACGCTCAAACTTTTCGTTACCTAATGGCGGACTAACTGTGGATGCTTCGGACGGCGACAGAACAGTATCAACGTGAGCATCAGAAGCTGGCATACAATTGATTGCGAGCGTCGATGACACATAACCGCGTACCCACGTAATCCGAGCTGTGCATGTGTTAATACGCACCCGGAATGACGAGCTCTGTGTTCTCTGGTACCTCACATCGTGGCATACCCCGCGAACCAAAGCTTCAGCGTGGACCATGTTCATCCGGGACGAGTCCCGTGGTCCCAACTGGGTCGTGATTCGTGGAGAGCAGCGACCGTTATGCAGAACACCATGATGGCCAGGGACGACAGAGAGCACCTGTGCGGATCTGATGCATCGGCAGAATCCAGATTGGCCTGCTATTCTCGTAGCAGCAGATTCTGGTGGATGCGAGTAGTGGGGTGGACTGCTCCACGACGCGCCGCCAACTCGACTATGGTGTGCTCGATGATAGCAATGACTCCATATCGCTCGCGACTGTGAGCCATCCCCACTCAGCGCTCAACGGAGCTTATCACAACATCGAACCTATATATCCCGAGGCCTGGATCCGCCATCGCCATCCGCTCCAGCGTTGGCCCAGTGCTACAGTACTACTTATTGCAGCCTCCTCCTCACTTCCGCCGGCTGTTGCTCCTCTCATCTCCAGCATTTGCAGCAAGTCGTCGTTCCCGCCGCCAGCCGCCAGAGCACAGGAAAAGCGCGGCTCACTCTCTCAAAGCTTATCGGTCCCGCAATCCTGGCCGATCGCTCCGGTTCGGTGCAGCTGCAGTGCTCCAGATCGAAATAATATTGCCTGCTGCTTGCCTCCCTCCCTTCCGAAGTCGCACGCCTCTATCGGGCCCTGTTGTGAGTATGCGTCCTTTCTTTACCCAGCACACCCGCGGTCGCTCGGCCCCAGAAGGGCTGTCTGGAGCGTATTGGAGCTTGCGACATGGCTTGCTCTGGTGCCAGCTGCTTTGGATCTGAAAGCCGCCGTTCCTGGCTAAATTCTCGGCTGCAGGGGATCGCGATAAGAAGCTCAGACAAAGCGACGCCTCGTCATATCACCGTTCAGCGACGCTGCGGCTGTGTCACCGCCTCTCCGAAGCATCTGCCCTGTTGGCAGGATTGTTTTTGCATCTGGCCTGTAACGAAGGACGCTGTCCTGCCTGAGCCCACCCATCGAGTCAGGGCGTATTAATTCTCACCGTCTTTCCATTCCAAGCTCAATGGCCACGCATCACCCCAGTCGTCCGTCCAACCACTCTAAAAGGCCTCTGCCGGCCCACGCCCGGCCTTCCAAGGCGGCCCCGCTATCAAAACGTACAAATTCCCTAGGTGCCAACAAGGGCGGGCAGAAAGCCGCGCACCTTAAGGCGGAGGACTCTGAGGACGAGGAAGGCATGGCGACGAGCTTCCTGCAGTATTGGTAAGTCAATTGTACTCGAGTTGCGCATATCATACTGACATGCGACAGCACTGTATGCGAGAAACAGATCGTTGTACCCAACAACTCAGTGCTATACTGCTCAGAGAGGTACGTTTGTTGTCAACCCTCCCGCCGTGGGTCTTCATGTTGTGCTGACATTGACCAAGCTGCCGAAAAAAGGACAACGAGAGCTCCATATCCTACACACTCGACCACTCTCCACCGTCGACACCCTTTACCAACTTCTCCTTCGAAGACTTCCACTTCCGAGATATCGTGCCCCCTCGTTCACCTACCGCCCTCCGTTCCCAACGTTCATCATGCGCTTTCTCGGAGATATCCTCGGACGATAACACTGCTTCGGGTGAGGAGAGGTTAAGGAGGGAGTCAGAGGCTTCAAAGTTCCTGCGTCAATTTCAGTCTGCCACTGAAGGTACCATTCGACCCACTCGGCCTCGATACAACCGTGCATCGACTTCTCAAGCCACCCTCAGCGCTGCTCCATCGCTCTCGCACACCCCTGCTTCTTCAATCAGTTACTCCCTTCCGTACACGCCTTCAACACGACCTCTCCCACCTCGAACCAACCCTCACAGCTCGTCCTACGGATCTCGGTCGATAGATCTCGTCACACCTTTCACCTACGCTGCGACGGCACCATCAACCCCACCTGGCTACTCCTTGAAGAGCGCACCCATATCTCATACTTCAACCAGCTCGGTGGAGGGTGAAATTCGGTACGAGAAGAAGAGTACAATTCCTTCCGTGTCACCGGCCAACGGCAGCCTGAAACAGCTCTTCGCAGCCACGCCGCGCTGGTCTTAGATTTTCTTCCACGTAGCTTTCCGTTCCTTCTCCGTTGGATGCCTATCCGTGGAGCGCCTCGCGCTACTTCACGGGGTCTCCTTACATTACATTGTGTGGCGTTCCTTAGACTGGCGGGTGGTATCGTTGCGCCGCTATGCGGGCGTAGCTCTGGTTTTGTCGGGACAAGTCTTCCCAAAAGCATCGGTATTTGATGATTTGGGCGTTTCTTTGAGGATGAGGATTTTTAATTGCTATATACCATACTCGTGCGTTCTTTAGGACAGCATGGCTGAATGAATGTTTGGGATCGAGCTTTAGCTTCGAATCTTTTTGCTGGATCGACAAGATCGGATTTCTGTGGACGCTACCCTTGGGAACACGCAATGAATGAGGGGCACTTACCCAGGTGGGCAAGCGCTAGTGCCATTTGCATGTGACAATATTGAACTGCCCCGCTGGATGACTGCCCCCTTCTCACTCCTGAACAACATGAAAGAAACGATGTTTGGGAGAAAAGCGGACGACATCACAATCCCCTCCCCAATGGAACGAAGCAGACGTACTGTCTACCGCTATCATGTTATTCCCACCTCGGAACTGTGCTGGCTTTCCCAGTATGATGTACGTACGCCACTCGATATACCATTGGTTGCTTCAACATGCACCTCTGTGTCTGCCTCATGTCACTCATTCAGCCTTGTCTGCTGCGATTATTGCTGCTCTCATTATTGCTGCGCCAACCTAGCCTATCTGCTGACTTTCTCTTCTCTCCTGCAACTTCTTCACTTTTCTAATCTCGGCTCTATAATTTTTAGCTCACTGCTACTTCGAAACGCTTTCGATGATTGGGGAACACGCAGAAGATGGCTGATCCGATACTCGGCCCCTAGCGGCTGATGCTCAGTTTTTCTGCGAAAAAGGCCGTGCGTTGCACGGCCCTACAGGCTCAATGAACAAACACGCTTAATAATCCAGAATACTCTTAGCATAGTAAATTATAGGGTAAATACATCCACATGCATCCTATATGATTTAAAAAACTCCCTAATTAGCCTGTATATGCATTTTCCTTCCTAGAGGGCTTAAGTAGCCCTCGTCAGCGCTAACGCTGCTGACGTCACTAGCGCTGGCGTCGTCCTCCTGCGTCTCTCGTATAATAGTTTAACTGTTAGGGACCTTAACAATAGACTGCTCCTTACTTTCTATAGGCCCTTTTTAGTGTAGCAGTTAATTATATAGATCTAGAGAGTCGTGGGTTATAAGAGCAACTTTAGCAGCGTTAGGAGGACTACTAGTGATAGTAGAATTAGCCTAAAACCTGCCTCTCTACTCTAAGTATTGTACTAATTTTATATAGAGGGCTTAGAACTAAGAGGCCCGTTCTAGGTTGTTAACACTATACTGCTAGTTAGTAGCCTTATGCTTGAACGTAGTGCTAGCGTATATCTATCTACGTATGTCTTGTAGAATAGTAACGCCCTTAGCGTAACGCTTTATAGACTTCTTGCTGTTATTCTAGATTATTAGGCGTAGCCTCTTCTAGGTGTTTATACATTTTATAAGCAATCGTTAAACGCGCGCTGTAACAGCAGCCTCTTGTTTAGCAGCCTTATTAACCACCCAGGCAGCGGCCATCTTACGGCAGTCTCTAGCGTATATAGGGCCTCCGCTAGCGTCAAGAACCCGCCTACTACGCCTACGTCGCTCTGCTCTAGCGTGCTCTGCAGCTTTCGTACGCGCTAGAGCTTGCTCAAGCCCAGCCGCTGTTTAGGCGAGCGCAGAGCTGCCTTTAAGCGTTGCGATTACGCCCTTAGTAATATCGCTTAGCAACATCTTGCGTAGTGTAGAGGCAACAACGTTCTCTTAAAAATTAAGTATATAGATTGTTCTTAGAGTATTCTAGCCAAAGTCGCTAGGCGTAACACGTGATCTTTATGTCTAGGAAGGCCTTATACTCTCCTTAGGCATTAAGTTAAGTATTTGCTAGAGAAACTGCTCACTTGCTGCTATAGGAGCTATCTTATCGTCCTCATCGTCAGAGGACGTAAAAGTAGGAGTAGAGGGCTCCTCTATAAAGTTACCCTTGTTGTCTACGCCCTTGGCATTACAAGCTGCCTCTTAAGCTCTTAGAGGCTTAAGTACTTTGCTAGGGCACTAGGGCAACAATCCTGTACGTCTCTATCTGCTCTTAATTATATAAGCAGTAAAAGTTTGTTAATAAATTTATGCTACCAATGTGGCGTGTGGGGACACAAACAGGGCGCCTGCGCGAAGGCAGCGAAATGCATGCAGTGCGCCGGCGACCATGATACGAGACAATGCAAAGCTAGCCACGTATGCTGCTCCAACTGCGGACAGACACACAGAGCGTGGCAGATGAGGGCGTGCCCAGCGTTCACGCGGTACAGAACAGGCATATAGAAGCTGAGGATGGAACTAGCCATTAGGTCCAACCTGGCTAGAAATGGAGGCGAACAAAACAGCAGGCTAATTATGGTCCCTTCCCTAGGCAAACGCAACCTAAACAACGGAGAGACCCAACCACTGCAGGGGAAAGGCTGACCTACAGAGGTAGCACGCGCAGCGCGCTAAGCGACATTAGACCTAACCTAAACTATAATTTTCCTAAATAAGAACAGCAGCTAAATAGAGAACGTTACCCTATTATAATAATAAAAGTACTAACAATACTCTAATATAACTATAGCATAGCAAACAGAACTAAGACAAGGCCTTTCTTTAACATAGCAGAGCTAGCAAAACACTACATACTTGCTATACAAGAACTAGCCTAGAACAAACAAACAAAGCGAACATACTGCCCGCCTAGTTATATACTAGTATATAGAGGCAACGAATAGACAAAAACATGCTTTATAATAAGCATAGCACTAGGCCTTAAGGCATAGAAAAGGACGTATAGCTTAGACAACTTAGAAGCTATTAAACTATAAGTAAAGGACAAGAGAATAGTAATATTTAACGCCTATAACATATTAAACTAACTAACAAACCTTAATATAGTAAACTAACTATAAGAGCAACTTATAAGGACTATAGTAGACTAGATTATAGTCCTTAGAGACTTTAACCTATACTACTAATTATAGAGAGGCATAGAGACATAATGCGACCTAGCAGCAGCACGCCTACTTAACGCTATAGAATTAAAAGGCCTTTAATTATGCACCCTAAAGGGCCTACTAACATAGAAACAAGGCGTAAGACAGTCTATAATTAACTTAACCTTTATAAGTACTACTCTCGCGCAGCGCCTAGAGCACTACAGACTAGTAGACAAATAGGCACTTACGAAGGACTATATCCCTATATAAATCATAGTTGCCTGCTAAGTTAAACTAACAGTAACGTAACAGCAGTATGCTATTACAAAAATAGACTATAAAAACCTCTATAAAGACCTTATAGAAAGCATCTAGCACTAGCATAATTAACCTTTAGCAGCTTTATAAAAGGCAATCTAACAGGGCATAGAAACCTACTGCCTAAGGTTAAGACCTAGCAAATTTGTGTAGAGGTTATAGTTACCCTAAGCTATAGTATTACTTATAAACATAAGACGTGCCTAAAGGGAGGTTACATAATATTATATAGAAAAGGCAGAGGAACGCCTATAAAACATAAGGAAAGCGCTTACTAAGGAAATATAATAAGCTAGCAAAGCAAGCTAGAGGATATTTGTTAGTAGTCTCTAGACAGTAGCAGCAAAACCTTAAAAAACACTCTAGGACATAATAAAATAGAGCAGGGCCTATAAAAAGGGGCCCTATATAGACCTATACCTACTAGCACTACAAAACGTAACAATAGAACAGGGGGTAGAGGACAGCAAAGGCAAAGCAGCTATCTTTGCAAAGAAATTCTTTCTAATAGTAGGAGAAGCAGACTTTAGTAACCTTAAAGGAGAACTATAGAGGAGCGTAAGCGAAACAACGTACTAACGTGAACAAAGAAGTAGTAAGAACAGCAAGACATAGAACCTTTAACTATACATAGCCTATATATTATTATTATTTAATCTATTTACTATCTATTTTAAGCTCTAGTAGCTTATATAGACTTTTGCTATAGGATAAAACTTATGCGTAGAGAAAACCTTCTATATGCTATATTTATGTTCCCCTTACTTTTTGCCTATAAGGGTACTATGTTTTCTTTTTGTCTTAACTGCTTATGTTGTTATACTTGCCCTTAGTAAAGGGCTTAAAAGAGAGAGAAGAAGAGAGAGTAAGAAAATAGAAAGAGAGAGAGAGGTATTTATATAAGGGGTAGTCTAGTAGTCTTTAGTAGCGTTATGCTAGCGTTATAGTAGCGTTAGGGCAGCGTTTTCTTAAGAGTCTGTCTAGCCTAATAGTCTCTAGATCTCTTAGTATGTTACATAATTCTCTAGGGCTAAGTCCTAGGCTACTTTAAACTGTTTTAGAACTCTCTGCTTAAGTAACTATAAGGCTATTGCCTTTGCTTATTCTAGGTAGCCTAGGGCATTCTTTAGCCTTTTGTTACGTAGGCGTAGTAGCAGCGCGCTCCTATTATATTTATATAGTAGAAGATTACATGTTTAACTATTTGTTTATGCTATCTATAGAGGCATTCTCTAGAGATCCCTAGTACTCTATAGTACGCTAGCTAGCAGTTAAGTCTAATTGCCTCTATGTAGAGCAGAAAGAGCGCTGTTAATTCTACTTTTAAGAGGTTGTTATATAGCTATTAGGGGCGTTTTGTCTATAGTTCTGTCTAGGTTGTTTCTTTCTTCCCCTGCCTTTATGTTTCTAAGCTTGTTTCTATTTAAGGTCTTGTCCCTGTTAGATTGCTATGTAGGTGCCTGTCTATAGTTGTCTAGTCTATTAGCTATGCATTAAGTTGCCCTTAGCACGCTAGCGTTCTACTTAGTATGCTTGCTATTTACGTACCTAGGCAATAAAGTTATCTGCTTTTGCTTTTGTTGCTTTGCTCTACGTAGCTAGGCGTGGCGCTGTTATATTGCTTCCTTGTTGTCTTAGTAACCTCTATATAGTTTATATAGTTTGCTAGACGTTCTAGTCTATAGCTCTATGTTACTTAATTGCCTATTAGAACGCTTATGTCTTAACCTAGAGAGAGAGCAGGGCTATGCCTGCTTCCTGCTTAATAGCTACGCTTAGGGTACTTTTATATGCTCTAGTAATCTACCTAAGACATTTCTTTTACGTTTTTAGAAGTAGCTTTATTATGCTTATAGCTATTAATCCTCTGTTAAGTTGCTGTTTCTATACCTACGCTCTATATATTATTGCTAGTTATACTACTGCTATATAGATAAGTTTTAACTATTATATAAACAGGCCCTACGTTAATGCTATAATACGCGCTATTACGTTAAATAAGCTCTTGCTATTCTATGCTACCTTTTAGGTATGCTCTTTCTATTATAATTTTAGGTCTACCTATATGCCTAAGATCTAGATAGACTTTATATAGAGCTCTGCCTCGTCTCTAGCAATATAAACAGTACTTGCTAGGTCCTCACGTTAGCCTCGCCTTCTAGTAAAGTGCATGAGCTAGTACTTGTCTAGGGCGAACTTAGCTCTATAGCGCTTTGCCTATGCTACGCACTTATTATAGGCTATAGTAAGTCTCTAGCAGTTGTCTGCTGCTATGTTTCTCTAGGCTACTAGCGTAGTGTTGTTAACAAATCTAAATCTAAATACGTTATTGCTTCTTAGTTATTTAAATTCTTCTAGTAGCTCTATAATAAAGAAGAGGAACAGTATTAGGGACAAGAGAGACCCCTATAGGATCCCTACGTTTACTTATATCTCTAGCTTATATACCTAGCAAACGTAATTTATATAGTTCGTTTGCTAAGAAGTCCTCTATAAACTATATAGTCTATAGTAGTATGCCCTTGTTCTAGAGTATATATAGTAGTCTAGTATATGCTATGTTATTAAAGGCTTCTATAAGGTTAAGGCCTAGCATTAAAACTATATATCTTTTCTAGGCTTTCTACGCTGTCTAGACAACATTAGTAAGCAGCTTAACTGCTGTTATTATAGACCTCTTCTTTTAGCTACCTATTTAGTTCTAGAGTAGTAGTTAGTGTTCTTCTGCTACCTCTACTAGGCGCTCTGCTATAATAGTTTTAACTAGCTTAGCAATTATGTTCTCTAGCGCTATAGGGCAATAGGCGTTAACTAGGGTGTAGTCTTTCTTTCCTAGTTTACGTAGTGCTACTATAATAGTATCTTTAAGTCTCTCTAGCAGAGGGGCGCGTTAAATAGCTTGCTAATTGCCTTTGCTAGGTTGTTGCTAATAGTATTGCTAAGCGTTTTAAGGACTTTGTTTAGTATTTTGTCTAGTCCTAGGGCTTTCTTGCTTAGGAGCTTACGTATTACGTCTTATACTTGTTACTTTATAACTCTATAGTCTATATAGGCTATGTTTAGTTAAGGGTTCTATGTCTTGCTGTTTTATTACTTCTTTGTTTATAGTAGTACGTTGTTTTGCTTACGCTCCTTTATAGTTCTCCTTTAAGGTTGCTAAGGTCTGCTTCTCTGCTATTAGAAAGAATTTCTTTATAAAGATAGCTGCTTTGCCTTTGCTATCCTCTACCCCTGTTTAGTTGTTATTTTATAGTGCTAGTAGGTGTAGGTCTATGTAGGGCCTTTTTTATAGGCCCTGCTCTATTTTATTATGTCCTAGAGTGTTTTTTAAGGTTTTGCTGCTACTGTCTAGAGACTGCTAACAAATGTTCTCTAGCTTGCTCTGCTAGCTTGTTATATTTCCTTAGTAAGCGCTTTCTTATGTTTTATAGGCGTTCTCTGCCTCCTCTATATAGTATTATGTAACCTCCCTCTAGGCGCGTCTTACGTTTATAAGTAATACTATAGCTTAGGGCACTATAACCTCTACGCGAATTTGCTAGGTCTTAACCTTAGGCAGTAGGTTTCTATGCCCTGTTAGATTGCCTTTTATAAAGCTGCTAGAGGTTAATCATGCTAGTGCTAGGTGCTTTCTATAAGGTCCTTATAGAGGTTTTTGTAGTCTATCTTTGCAATAGCATACTGCTGTTACGTTGCTGTTAGTTTAACTTAGCAGGCAACTATAATTTATATAGAGATATAGTCCTTTATAAGTGCCTATTTGTCTACTAGTCTAAGTGCTCTAGGCGCTACGTGAGAGTAGTACTTATAAAGGTTAAGTTAATTATAGATTGTCTTGCGCCTTGTTTCTATGTTAGTAGGCCCTTTAGGGTGCATAATTAAAGGCCTTTTAATTCTATAGCGTTTAGTAGGCGTGTTGCTGCTAGGTTACATTATGTCTCTATGCCTCTCTATAATTAGTAGTGTAGGTTAAAGTCTCTAAGGACTATAATCTAGTCTGCTATAGTCCTTATAAGTTGCTCTATAGTTAGTTTATAATACTAAGGTTTATTAGTTAGTTTGTTATGTTATAGGCGTTAAATATTACTATCTCTTGTCCTTTGCTTATAGTTTAATAGCTTCTAAGTTGTCTAAGCTATACGTCCTTTTCTATGCCTTAAGGCCTAGTGCTATGCTTATTATAAAGCATGTTTTTGTCTATTTGTTGCCTCTATATACTAGTATATAACTAGGCAGGCAGTACGTTGCTTTGTTTGTTTGTTCTAGGCTAGTTCTTATATAGCAAGTATGTAGTGTTTTGCTAGCTCTGCTACGTTAAAGAAAGGCCTTGTCTTAGTTCTGTTTGCTATGCTATAGTTATATTAGAGTATTGTTAGTACTTTTATTATTATAATAGAGTAACGTCCTCTATTTAGCTGCTATTCTTATTTAGAAAGATTATAGTTTAGCTTAGGTCTAATGTCGCTTAGCGCGCTACGCGTGCTGCCTCTATAGGTTAGCCTTTCCCCTATAGTAGTTAGGTCTCTCTATTGTTTAGGTTACGTTTGCCTAGAGAAGAGACTATAATTAGCCTGCTGTTTTGTTCGCCTCTATTTCTAGCTAGGTTAGACCTAATAGCTAGTTCTATCCTTAGCTTCTATATGCCTGTTCATACTACGT
>MCFA01000258.1:0-54760 GCA_002105025.1 Clohesyomyces aquaticus
AGGCAGCGATGAGGCCCAGCTCTCAGCTGTTCGCAAGGAAAGTGTGGTCGCACCCCAGCCAAAGACAGAGACAATGGATCCCCGACAAGATCAATACACTCGAAAGATTGCGTTGGTCCACCCATATCGTCCATCTCGTTTCAACGTACTCCCAAGGTCCCAAAATAGCAATGATTATGACCCCAGTCGCTGATAGAGATCTGTGGACAGTTTTGGACGAAACTCCAACTAGGCGACGAGCCATAGTTACGGGTCGTGGATTTGAAAAAGCTCTAGGCTGTCTAAGCAGTGGGCTAGCCTTTATCCATGCTGCACACGTCCGATATCAGGACCTCAAACCTCGCAATATTCTGATTCATCGAGGAACATTCCTATACGCGGATTTTGGTTATGCAAAGGACGTCTCTCAATCAACCCAATCCATCAGCGAAGGAACTGTGCCAGGTACTCTGAAATACAGGGCCCCAGAAGTTGATCAGTAGAATTCGCGTAGTCGAGCGGCTGATGTCTTTTCCCTCGGCCGCGTTCTCATGGAAATCTGGAGTGTGCTCAGGGGTCGTGGCTGCGATCCAACGGATCCATCGTCATTTTCTTCACTGGAGCCATTTCCAAACACAAGACTGAAATTGCAGCCTGAATCGACAGTCAAAATATTGAGCAAATGGAAGATATGCACTTAGATATGCAATGGCTGAGCATATGCAGGAAAATGCTGCAAGAAGACGCGTCACTCCAGCCGCGCATTGCAGATATCGCGACTAACTTATTGCGAACAAATTCCTTGAAAGCCAGACCCGCCAAAGAGGAAAGGTTCTGCGAGAGCTGTCTTAAAGGTACATTACTGGAGTCTAGAACTCCGAAGATGGTGAAGGCTTTCGTACCGGCCCAAATGCTCTCCGATTTCTCTGCTTCCCTATATTATTGGTGCATACGTTTTGCGAACTACATGGTTTTTATAGTATTTGATTTCTGGATGAGTGGAGTTCCTGAATGGCTCGCTGGGGCATTCTTCGTTTGGATTCTGACCTCCATCCCAGTAATTATTCAGCCTCTTTTCCAGGGCGACTCGCCGCTTTCTGACTCCCAGTCTCGCATCATATTTTGCCTAACCGTCTTAGAAGGTCTCATAACAGCTATCCAGTCGCTCTGGCAATGGGTTAGAGCAACCTCCAGACTAAATAGCATTCTACGAGCATGACGTTTTTCTATTCTCTTCTTATGAATATACCAGGATACCTAGTTTTCTTTAAGGATACATACTACTGTACGCTACACGCTGGAAAATCTTGCAGTAAAACATGGTGCTGCCAGTCGGCTACTATAAAACTGCCCCCTTTAAAGATGGACTACATCTTCACTCACGCGCTCACGCACATATCCCCGCATCCAGAACTTCGAATAACAAATGCAGAAACCCCCAACCCAGATAGCCCTAAACAGCCCATTCCCGAGGAATCCAGGACCTGTACTCCACAACCCCATAGTCCCTACCAAATCCTCCTCCGTTCTCTCCTCCTCTTCCCTTTCCTTCCTAACACCTGCCCCCACTCCGAACCCCTCGTAACCGCTCATTCACCAACAACTACTCGTTATCCTCAAAACAACCAACCTTACTCATCCCCCAACCCACATACCCGCCTCCTTCCCGTTCACAAAGCCAAGCAGCCAGAAAACCCACACAGCCAACACAACTTGAACACATTAGCAAGAAAACAGTCCATCCAGTACTTCGCAAGAAAAGCCACATATTCAACAGACGCATCCCAGCCTAGAGTAGGAAACAATCCGGACAGGTTACATAACCAGCGCAGTGTTCGGCATCCCAGGAACGGGGTGTCAGAGTCCAAGACCTACATTGCTCATGCGAACAAAGTCTGTCTATCCATAACGCCTAGAATGTTGGCGATGGTGGAACATTAATCGAGTAGCCTGCGACCTCGGCTTCTTCGTTTCCCGCAGGTCCATATACCAGACCTCCTCGATACATGCATAATCAACCAAGACCTCACCAAACAAACAAGCAAACCCACTTTACGTCGACGTTCGCGGTTACAGTCAAGTATAGCCCTTAGCCAACAATACATTCACTCACTACCCAACACAAGAAAGTACGGCACGGTATGAAGAGCAGTATTTAAGATAATTCGAATGGGTATATTTACTATTCCTCCTCTATTGTCCCACCTAACGACCAGCAAATATCCACCCCATCTGTAAAGTAATTGATAGCAACCTCCACCACGCCTCGGAGAAGAAATGCATTTAGTAGAATTGCACTCCACGTATGGCCATGCCGCCATTGCATGTTGTTCGGTCCAGGAAGTAAGGAATTCCGGGAAGTATGAAAGATATGCCCTTCGAAACTGCATGTCCAACCCATCGAGATAACTTTGTGCTCGATAATCATGATGTCTGGGACGTAGCAGCAGATTTAGCTGTGTGAGCACTTCATTTCTTGAGCGAGAATCCGTATTTCGCCGGGCCGGGCTTGATGATTGTAGGTCTTGCCGACATGGGCTTCACCATCTTGGGTTTGAAAGCCCCACCCGAGCCAGTAGTCAACTTTCCACTGCGTGGAGCAGCATGAGTAGTCGGCCGAGATTTTTTGCAGAACTTATGCTCCAGTGCCTGCTCCGGGGTGATTCGCTTATCCATATTGGGATTCAGGCACGCTTGGAGAAGGTCAACAAATTCGTTCAGCTCGACATCCGTTGGTCGATCTTTGACGATGTTCTTGGCTGCGTTGAAGACTCGGGTTCGGATGTCTTTCGGAGGTTTTTTCCACGGGTCGAGGGGTCGAAGACGTTGCTATATGTTGTTAGCTAATGAAATATGGAATAGTGGAGCGCTACATACCTGTCCGAATTCATCAACTTCCCTACTGGCGAACTGAAGAGGGGGAAAGAAGAAGTGCTGGGCAACCATGTTAGGATCTCCCTTCTTCAAATACTTCTCGGTGAAAAATCCCATGTTCTCCATCATGGATTTGAGCATCTGATTGTTGCTGTTGCCGGTAAACAAAATTTTCCCTGTCCAGATTTCGAACAATGTACAACCGATGGCCCACATGTCAACACCATAGGTCTTCTCCATGCCCAGAATGATCTCGGGACTTCGGTAGAAACGACTGACGAGGTACTGCGTGGGTTCGTTATTGTCGCGAATATCGATGGCTGTGCCCAGATCGCAGAGCTTGACAGTCTTGTCGTCGTGAGAGACAAGGATATTGTCGGGCTTAAGATCCGCATGAAGAATCTGGCAGTCCTTCAGAAGTTTGAGACCAGTAAACATTTGATGGGCGTACGACTTGACAGCCTTGAGAGCAAAGCCGCCACCGGAGACTGTCTTCATCAAGTCTCGGAGGTTCATCTTCATGTCCTCAAAGACCATGCAGAAGTGATACTTGTGTTCGAAGTTGCCAAGAAACTGAACGAGGTGACGCTTGTTGTCGGGATCGGCCTCGTTTAAGCGTTTGAGAAACCCGACCTCCTTGAAGCCTGCCTGCTTCATCAAATCGTTCCTACGAACGATCTTGATGGCAACGTTCCCTTGATTTCCGGTCGTGGCCATGTCGGTGGCGCGAACCACGTTGGCGAACATGCCCTTGCCCAGGGTCTGGACAATATTGTACCGGTTGCCGGGGCCAACGAGCTCGTTATGGTGAACCTTGTAGTAGCCATCTGGGTCGTCCCAATTGTCAAGCAAGCGCACATCAAGTACGGTGGGCTTTTGAACATCTTCTTGGATGTCGCCGTTATCCTCAATTTCCTCGTCGTCGTCGTCGTCAGCGAACATGTCAATTTCTTTCTTAGCCTTCTTCATTGGTGCCAGTTGTCTTTGTTGCTCTTGGCTGTCATTATGGGATGTCCCGATAGAGATATCGGCTTTGCCCGTCTGTTGGGCGGCACGAGCTTGGTCTTCCTGCATATCCTGAGTCGGGTCATACTCGGCGGCCGATGGGCTGTCCACAGCTGCTGGACTAGCTCGACTGGAGCCACTGGCAGCTTCTTCCCTGTCGATTACCATTACATCTGGCGAGCCCGGCGTTGATCCCCGTCTCTCCACGCCTGGAGACATGGGAGACATGGTGGGTGACATAGTTGACTTGTCTGGGGTTTCGATGGGTGAGACGATGCGCGGCGTGCTGCTCTCTGATGCATTCTCCGACGCGTTCTGAAGCATGGCTTGTTTGGCGAGCGTGGACTGCGGCCCAAATCTTGCCTTGAGCTGTTCCCGTCGACGCCGACGCTTCTCGATTTCTGATTCTTCGTCTGCGGGCGGAGTGCCATCCAAATCTGGCTCGTTGTTCGCGTTGGAATTTTCCTGTGAGTGCTTTGATGAACTATCGGGACTCATTAGCGAAGAGTCAGTGCAGGTAGAGTAGAAGGCGTACCCGTTGTGGTCACGATGGCCATTCATCCGTGTGCCTGTCTGCGAAGATTGCTCCCAGGAGCTGTTACTGTCATTGTTTGCCAGATCTGCATATGAAATTCGAGGGCGGCGGATCACACCTCCATCGTCGTAGTACGTCTCATGTCGACGCCCGTCCTTCCCATCGCTGTCGCTGTGCTGACGCTTCTCTGCCCGCGAATGCCGGTAGGGTGATGGCGACCTTGAAGCTTTGCGCTTGGAAGTGTACGAGTCGCGCGAGGCCTCTGGGTCGGAGGCGCGAGGCGCTCGGTATGGTGATCGGCTACGGTCCCGGTCTCGCGGGCCGCTGTGGTTTTGTTGGTTGTGGGAGGCATGCCTGGAGGCGTCCCTGCCGGAGCGGCCTCGCTCCCAGTGAGCTGGCGCGGCGTTTCTAGGGGCGCTGTCAATCGGTGAATCGCGCGAGCGGTGAAAACTATTTGCCTTGTATCGCTGAGTGGCCATGCTTGCGGATGCGGCCGACCGAGGCGTCGAGAGTGCTGTGCTGTGCTGTGATGGAGTGCTGAATTCCCTGGGATTATGTGTGGTCAAACGGCACGTCAGTCTTCTTCTTGCTGATGGGGGGTGAAAGTGTGTGTGCCACTGACTGTGTACCCTCTGGGCCCTGTGCAACTTCGGGCGCTCTGACTCCTATGGGGAGGAGGAGAGCGACAGGAAGGCAGTTGGAGACGCAAGAGGAGACAGGAGCGTAAACGTGTGGTAGGTCAGGGTCGGATCGCGAGAGACGTTGCGATGTGACCGCGAGATGGAAGAGGGAAGTTGGAAGAAGTGGGGGAAGGCGCGATCGCAGGGTGAAGTCGAAGCTGCCAAGGGACCAACCGATCACGTGATATGTCTCCAGGGTGGTGATCGCCCTGTATTTAGGAATCAGGACGGACGTTGTTCATTGTACATAGTCGGACAATGGCCCTGACCTAGAGCGCTTCAAAATCTCCAGGAGGAACTTCTGTTCGACTGGTACCGTCGTTACTTCATTGGCATGGGAATCGTTGCAGGCTACCGAGGTCCAGTATCGCAACAAGAACACGAATACGAACATCTTCTACCAAGTGTATTCATGGCCTCTCATCCAGTCCAACCTGCTTTTTGGTACTTTTGTAATAGGCTGCATAGTACCAAACCTGATTGTTCTTGAAAAAGCGATCCCAGCACCCCGGACCTCGCATCAGATAACGCTTGAGAAGGGTAACCTGGTCATCTGCTGACCACTAACAACCTCGACCACTAACGACCTCGTGAGGTGAACCTGCACTTGACGGCGGGAATCGTAGCCAGCTTGGCCCGGAATAATAATCTCATAAATTCTGATTCCCGTCGGAATCGATACCAGCATGTGTTAGATCTATCGTAGAAGCGGGTCAGATGTTCAAGGTTCACCTCACCTTTGGCTTCAGTTCGAGGTTGACCTACCTCTACAACCAGGCAACATGCTGGAGACAATTTCCCTGAGTTACACGAACTACGGCTAAATATGCTATGGATCTTGACTCTAAAACTAGCCGCGAACAAGACGATCAAGCGTTATGCAAAGTTGTCAGTGGCAGTTCATGGTATCAACAGTCAGTAGAGCACGTCTTCGCTACTAACTGATGGTGGAATCAGAGGCAGAGTACTAGACAAGACCTATAGTGCATATGATTCCATCAGGGAGGCGAACACTGGCAATTGTTTTCTAAAGCCTGTATCCTACAAATTGGCAGGCGAAGAGGTACTGACGTACTCAAGCGTGGAGGTTGGGGTGGGGCATTCGCTGATCAAATAGAACTCGCTCAGTCTGTGGTTACTGTTACGTCACCAAGACTAATATCGTTGTGAATGGGAATAAGATGACGTGCCTCCCTGCTTGAGGAAATATGACAATAACAGAACTGGAGCGTGACGGTTGATGGGTGACGTTCAGAGCGCAGCGAACCCTCAAGGAGGATGCAAACGTAGCTTCGTGTAACTGAGGGAGATTGCCGTGTTGATCCTGCGGACTGCGGTACAGCAGGGTTGCAGCATGGCCGAACGGAAGACGGGATGTCGTGCATGCCCAAGACAACATGTACGGTGCCTTGCCGTCAGTCCAACATGTGGCTTCAGTCTTCAATCGCGTGTGTTTGCGACCAGATTCGCACTACGCCGTTGACTTCATGCAACTCGCGGTGTCTGTCCAATTAGCCTGAAATCTCGACATGCATCACCAGCTGCAGGAACAATGCAAGCAATACATGCACATGCGGCAGAAGGTGAAATCATCCATATTGTTCCTGAATCTGTTCAGACCCCGATGCATCCTAGATCCGGGCCTGCTCCCTTCCCGTCCACCCGCGCCAATCCGAGAAGGAAAACGGAAGCCCATAGCATAGTCCATCCCGAGAAAAAGCACCGCCGGACTCGCCCACCCTGGGCATGTCACAGACCAGAATACCATACATAATCATGGGATAACGGGGTAATGGGGTAATGGATGAAAATGATGATGGGTGAGAGCCAAGAAAATCGCCACTCGTTTTGATACAGGGGGTCGCAAGTCGCGGTGCGCAGAAGTAGACAGGTACACTGCGAATTGAAAGGAAATGGTTGGGACAGTTACCCGTAGATGCGGGCAGCTACATCCGTAGTCGTCTGCAACAGACTTAAGAGACTTGTGCGTAATTAGGCGGTCTGGGTCTTCGGATTCTCGGGCGCAACTTTCCACTGCATAAACGCGTTAGTTTCATCAACCCATTACGAAATTCGTATGGATTCCCTAGGTCCGCAAGAACTCGTGCCGAGATGATGGAAAGAGCAAGTTCGAAAGAAGAAAAACAAATTGGGGACGCGTTTGGGATGCAACACGTGATAACAACAAGACAACACGTAGCAAACTTACCATCTTGCCGAGCTCCTTCTGCTGATCCTTGAATGACAGGTCCTTGAATTCGGCACGGTGCTCCTTGACTGCGAATGTGGTTAGGTCTTGTTATGATGGAATAAGTGTGGATTGGGAAGTGAGTTTGACGCGTTGAACTGGCGATTTGACGCGTTTTTTTGGGACCATGAGGGAAAGAGCGGACTCACAATAAGCTTGCATCTTGGCCATTGCGTTTCTAGCGTTGTTCTTCTTGCCAGACTTGGGGCCAACAGCTTTCTTCACGCCTGCACCGTTTGTGGCCTTGGCCTTGGTGGTGCTTGCTTTGGTGGTGGTAGGGGCCATTGTTGATGTTTGTGGAATTATAGAATTCTTGACAAGTTCAAATACGTGGCTTAAAGGTAAAGTGTGGATGAGAAAACTGATTTGATGGGAATTTGGACGGGGATGTAAGAGAGATGATTGCAAGTGAAGTGGAAGATTGATAATTACGACTTAGCAGTGCGAACGCGCTAGTCCCAATCAAGCCAATCGCATTAGACTTACTTTACCACCCGGTTGCAAGTACTATGTATGCAAGCTGACTTGTACGACAGAAAAAGCGCGTCACCAATGATTAGCGCCCTTTATTGAGGCTGAAACACAATACCTGCACGATGGCCGCAAAACCAACGAGCTATACTAACAATAGACAAGCTCTTCAGTTTATGGTCGTAAGGACGAGACAGGCGTCTGTTGATCTACCATACCGAGTAGGGGTTTATACCCATCGCAGTGGAGTGCTCCAGGAACAGTTCCTCTAAGAAAAGGGTCGCAGATCGAGAATCCTGTATGCGAGCGCGTCATGGTCACAAGGAAGCGCCTATGGTCCGGTAGAATTGCCTGAGTTTCCAAACAGCGCTTCTCCAGACAGAACCGTGGCTGTATCCGAATAAACACTTCCATCACTTGAAAGCAGCCGCTGTCTTCGCCTCGTCGCTGCCCACGGCCACCAGCTTGCCCACAACAAGGTACTTCTCTTGGAACCTCTCTTCCCAGCCGCGCATAGCATCCATCTGCTCCTCTCCCAGGTCTTCTAGTGCATCAAGCGGTCCGTCCAGGTCTTTTGTCAACATGTCCTCGTCGAAGCTGCCGCATGCAAGGCCGCGGCTGGCGTCTCGTCCAGCAAAGTTGGCATAAGGACCGCCGGGGCCGTAGAAGTTCCTGCCTGCGGTCACATCGAAGACTCGTCCGCGCACAGCCAGATACACCGGCATGCCGTTCAGGCCGTTGTAAGGGAATAGTTCCGGCGGGGTGAAGGTGCGGAAGACCGTGGGCGGCGGGGCTTTCGGGAGAGTCTGTGGCTTTGCGGGTTTGAGGCGGAGGTATGCCAGGAACGCGAACAGAGAGAGGAGGATCAGGTTGATGGGATTCATGATGGAGGCCCTGATGGAACGCCAGTTAGCTGGAATGGTCGTTGTGTAGGCTCTACATGAAGCTGCTTACGCCTCGGTGGCCGGTGGAGGAGACGATGCTGGCGGGAGTCAGTCACGGAAGCGTTGGGGGCACTGGCGTCGCTCACAGTCTGCCATGATTGTTTGATGGAATTGCCCTTCAGGAACGGTCGCTTTGAAGTTGGTCGGGGTTGATGGTCCGGACACCTATCGACGAGCGCTGCGGCGGAAGTGGCTGCAATCTAAAGGCGGGGCTGGCGGACGCTCAGCAGTAGTACAGAGAGTAAGCGAACTCCGTGCTGACCTCGGCACGCTCGGGACCGGCGTGCAAGAAACATCACCACTCACAGCACTTCCCCGCGTGCCCACCAGCCTGGCCCCTGAGCCCGCAGCGTCTTTCAGGAGAACGCGTATGCCGAATAACGTGAATGAAATGCGGTGCCAAATCACCTAGACGGGAACGTGCAGCGTCCAGCACGCGGCGGTTGGGTTCTGTCGGATAACTCTGAAACGCCGACTTGGAGTCTGAAACGCAGCAAAACAATTCATCTCGGCCGCCAAAACCACGTTTATTCGTTTGGGAGACTCGCGCCTTCCAGATCGCCAGAACATCTGGCCGCCGCCATCAAACCACTACAAGCGCTCTGGAGGCTCTCCGACTGCATCGCTGGGCATAGGCAGCGCGAAGGACCCTTTGTAGCACGGAGCATCGCTGCGCCTCAATACGCAGTCCCGTGCCTGCCGCTTTTGGGGCAACTAACTGCATCCCTTCCTCCATCTCGAGGCCAGCTGTCTCAATCGTTCCTTCACCCAATTCTTTATTCCTTATACCTACTTAGTCTGTCTACTCATACGGCTGCATCAGGCAGGTATTCGGCCGCTCTTTCACTAACAATATTGTAATCGGTATGTGCATCTCTAGACTTATCTCTCTCACCCTACCCTCTCTACATCTGCTCTCTTCATCACTTCTGCTCCTCCGTCCCCTGGTTCCTGGATTCTGGCCAATCCCTAGTCTCTACCATTCGCTCCACTGGTTTCTCTTATCCCTACCGGTATTACTTTCCATGACATCATCCTCCGCCATTTTGGCCCAAACCCCCAAAATTCCTTTATCCATATGGAGGCATGTCCGACTACGAAGCGAGGGGCGATTGCGCTCCCCAAGAACCCTCCGCAGGTTTATCGTCCTCCTGCTGCTGCTTAGTATTGTATGCCCTCCACTAGCCATGTACCTCGATGGTGCCGGCGGCCTTACTATCATTATCAGCGTCCTCGTATGGCTCTTCTGCTCATGGCTAGGTGCCATCGGCTGGGCCTGGCACTACATTTTACGCCCCCAAAGAAAGCGAAACATGTCTCGGCCATTCCGGTACCGTTTCTAGGTCAGAAACGACCCAGACGTGCGTGCCCGGCACGAGAAGTTCACTGCCGAGCAAAAGGCAAACGAGGAGGCAAGGCGGCAGGCAAAGAGAATCAAGAAGAAGGCGAGACGGGCGGAAAAGAGGGAAAAGACAAGGGCACGGCAAGACGGAGGGACACCAAGAGGCAATCCGGATCACACTCTGCAACCAAGACAGTCACTCGAGGACCAACCAGAGAACCCGTTCAGAGATCCACCCGCTCATCAGAATTCCGGCACCGTCGGGCGCTTGGTATTTGCTTATTAAATGCCGCCCGAGGATGCTTGCTAATGTATGTTTCACGTAGGAATAATCATGTGGAAACGCTTCCAAGGCCACGGCCATGGCCGGGAAAAAGAAAAGCAAATAGGCAATCCAGTACTCCTCGAAACCACTTACGACGAGGATCAACTCAGGCATATACCGAATATTTCCGACGCCCAGAATGCCAATTACCAATTCAATGCACCGGCCTCAGGCTACCCTTCTCAGACAATGTCGGTTTCCTAGCCTCCTAAATCATCGTCCTGTTAATCATGATCAGCAACACCCTATCGCCCCCAGGCCCTGTTCGCGATTACCGCGCATCGGACGTTCCAACTATATCTTCAACCTACTCACAGCCCTCTCCAGAATACAGGCACGACTCCAAGCCCACGGCGGTTCCTCCTTCAGGTCTGTCCGACATCTCACCTCCAAGCTCTCCTGAGCCTCAACAACAACGCCGTGATCCAGATCAACCACGACGCTTTCGATCCATGCGCGACGTGTCTCCAGTAGATGAAAATCGTGGCCAACGCGCAAGAGGTCAACCAGCGTCAGGTGCAGGAGGCAGCAATATTCCAGTCCTCCGCAAAGCACCTAGCCAACTGCGTGATGGCAAAGAAACCGAAAGCACGCAGAAGTTCTGGGGCGGGAAAGTAGAACCAAACAGCAAAGTGCGATGGGATGAATACTCTGGCGAACCATCTTCCGAAGGGAAGGCGGCTTCAGTAACCCCGGCTGCGTATTCGATGGCCTCACTACTTCCCGGTACAGACCGAAGACCGATGGGTTATCAAGTATCCGTGTCTGGCGGGCCCTCAGATCCAACAAGAAAGAACGCAAATTCCTTTTCCGAGCGAGTGTCTCGTCTCGCAAACAAATCGCCACAACCCGTCGACACTACGTTGGGAAAGCCCCGCGAGCCGTGGAAGGGAGCAAGCGGACGAGTCGAGATCGTCGAACCCCTGAAGAACCAGCCCTCCAGTAAGCCATTTCAGTATGCACGGAAGCCGAACTTGGATACGGGTGTCAGAAGCGTTAGTGGGGGAGCTAAAAATAAGGCTGGTGTTTCGCTGTCGGTTCCGAATACTGTCAAGCGAGTTCCCGTTGCGGCTGATACACAACCTGTCGCAGAAGAGGATGAAGGAGAGGATCCGCATGAAGACTCCATTAAACCCACTGTACCGCTCAAGGTAGGGAGGAACTCGCCACCCAGTACTCTAGCTTCTCCCGTCAGTCCAAATCATCCTGGAATTAGCCAGCCAAAAAATCCTTACGCGTACCCGAGTCCGATCACCCCGACTAACACCCAACATCCGGTAGGCGAGAACAACACATCCAAGCCTGCAGTATCCCAGCCACTGTCAAGCCCGTTCTCAACGCCACCGAATACCAAGATTGTGAGGAAGTCGCTCGAGGGCACGCCAGGGTCGACATCTAGCAAAGATAACGGACCACAGAGTCGCTTCAGCTGGACCACCTACAACACCAGCACCACATATCAGCAATCTCCCCCACCAAGCCCACCGCCCCCAGTTCCTACCTCGGCTCTCGCAGATACCGACGTCGCATCCTCCATTTTGAACCGTCGCCGTCCGATTGGTGCTTCCGACAAACTCCCTACCCGCAAACCGATATCCGCCACCACCGCCCGCCCTCGAACCATGATTTCCGACCCCCCATCTCCCCGTCCTTCATCCACCTTCTCAACCGCTACATCCAACACGCACAAAGCACTCCCACGTCCCCCGACGGAAATCAGTGCGGCAGACCACGTCGATATTCTGGAAGCGCAGCTCGAGGATTTGCGGCTCCGGCGCTCGAATGTGCATCGTCTATTGACGGACTTGAATAATCAGGCACCCGCGAACCCGCTGGTTACGGATTTCAAGAGAATGAGGTTGGTGGAAAGAAGGAAGAAGGATTTCGAGGATGAGTTGGCGGAGATTAAGAGAGAGGAACATGATGTGGGGTTGAGGTTGCATAGGGCGTGGAGGAAGAGGGAGAAGGATGATCCGAATGGAAGTGAGAGTGCGATTTGGATTAGGAGGGTTACGAGGTGAGTGGGGGTTGGGGCTATGCGTGCGTAATTTGCGGGCGTTTGTGTGGAGGGCGGGTGGACGATAGGAGGAAGGGATGTGTGCGAGCACTGATGTGGTGTTTCTACTTTTGTTCTTGTTTTTTTTTTCGGCCTAATTGGCGTCTATGGTAGCGCAGCGGTGGTGGCGCGTCGGAGCAGGTCCTCCTGGTTCTGGTTCCGTGAGTCTGCTTCTAGGGCCTTTTCTCTGCCTGAGCAATGGTTCCGGGTGCTCGCGATGAACGAGCATGTAGGGGCATAGTAATACCCTCCTGTCTTCTTTTGTTCCTTTTCCCGTTTCTACCCACCACCTCTTCGCCTGTGTGTAAGTAGTTACTCCGACGAGCCTTTGATTCTGAGATACCTGTACCCCTTTTTTCTGGTCTCTTTTCTTCCTTCTTCCTGCTTCAGATGAACGGATGGGAAGACAGATAGCGGATAGAATGAATATTCGACTTCTTGAAGACTGGATCAGTTTATTTATTGATGGGTTTGCCAAGGTGATGATTGCCTGGGCGTTGGGTTTGCGGACAGATTAACGCAGTCACGGTTGGACTCCTGGCATGTCTACTATCCTTCCCTGCACCAGTCATTTTTATGTATATGCATCCCTGGCATAGACTCTGAATCTATGTTTGTGGAAACGTGTCGATGCGGGCAAGTCGTGTCCCATTCGTCTCTTGGGCCATTCTAGATGCCGAGCTTTACTGTGTTTATGAGTGCGCATTGTCATAGAACTGGATGTTGTTTCTAAAGCAAGATCCATACGAAAGGAGCAGTTCACATCCAGGACTATGAAAGGTTTCAAATATTCTGAGGCCCTGGTAGTGGGGGCCGGTAGACAGTATCTATAAGTAACCATGCCCTGTGATGAAGGTCACCCCGAAAGAATAAACTCAATCTTAAGATTGTGCCAACATTTGCCAGTAGTCTAAGTGTGTGGGAGCCAATAGATGGTACACACGCGTAGTTTGATGAGGGTCATACGAGAAGAATGAATTTGATCCTGAGAGATTTATATCATGTTGTCAATAGCCCTGCAGTAGCGTCTAATATCCGGTGCCTTGGTCCGGTGTGTATGTTGTGCGTCCGACTCTTGCAGTAGCGGCTCAATAAGATGCGCACATTCTGGTTCCCTCCCTCTGGAATTGGGTGGACAAGGGTACATCCCGGTGAGCCGAGCGTGTCCCTCTCGTCCGTACGACACGGCACACTTTAAACCGTATGCGGACGGCAAGGGTGGTGAAGATGCCGACCGAGGTTTTCTGTATGCCGATCGGGGTCTTGGAGATGCCGAGTACGCGCTTCACCTCCCATCGAACTCAGAAAGCGAGAGCGACCGACCCGACGGATTGGGTATCGTACAAGTGAGTGGGTTTTCGTATGAGTGAGGTGTCATGCGTGTCATGCGGCTGTTAAAATTTGTGCTCAACAAAATGTACTGTAAACGGTTTGGTGATGGCATTCGTCGATCGGCGATGCTGTAAGAATCAATTGAGAATATGGCCCCGCAAGAACGCAACCTAGTCAAGGGACATCTTCTTGGTTCAAGACATGTTTCGATTCTTGTGAAGCATGGCTTTTCTTCTTCTCCACTCAGTTGGTCGGAAAAGGCCCTGATAGGACGGGAAGTTCCTCTAAGATGGTGGCTTGTTAGAGAGCTGAAGCTCTATAGTGGTGTACCGAAATTCGTATGCATATGCCGAGCGAATGAAATGGCTCGAGCCCAAGCGGCTTGGTACATGTATAAGGCTATAGAATGTGGTTAATGGGGGGTGTAGTTGAAGCTAGCGTATACAAGTTCAAGTAGCGGTAGATGAAAGTCCAGGGAAAGAAAAAGGGACCAGAAGTCAGTGGCATTCTCAGGACGTCGTCATGACAGAATGTGAAAGAGTGTGGCGTGGTTTTGAGTCGAATTCAAAGATGGGAGGGTGTCGGATAGGGGTCTGCCTGATCGGTGAGCGGATTCATTGCACGAGTCAGTATCACCCACCGCCTTTTCCTAACGCTCTTCTAAACTCTGATCTCGTGATGTGATTGTCGGCTCCCCCACGTCCTGGCTGGTTGATGATAAGTCACGTGCAGATGGCTGCCAGGGTATTAGTAGAAACTATCATGAAGCATGTTTGACGAAGTGCAAGCTTGTTGGGGTGCATCATTGCGAGGCTCAGCGGACAACACCATGAATTCGTGAAGATGATCCGATAGAAGGTGATGGTGGGAGGAAGTTAGTGAACTCTCTTGTGGTGGGGGTATTGCCATAGAATCTCCAACTGGGACTGCAGGACTGATGGTTAATAGGCGAGAGACAAAGGGTCTAGAAGCATGAGTGTGAGATATAAGGCCTTTTCGTAGGGCGCCAGAGTGGCTTAAACACTGCAAAGCTCGAAGGCCAGGGCCGGCTGAAGAGTCTCAAAGGTTTGAATGCATCAACTATAGCGTGAGGTGCGGGGAGTCTAGATCTTGACAGAACCTTCAGGTTGGAGAAGCTCACGAGTTTACGAGGGATCTCGTGGGAAAATTGACACTTTGTCTTCGGAAAATATATTGGAATTTCTCGGAACGCCTGCCATGGGACCGAGAATCCTACAGTTCTCTCTTCCAGTGGCACGAGCAAAATCCTTTCCGGTTTCAAATACTCGCAGATTATTCGGACGAACAGTAGTAATTGAATGCAGAAGACTAGGGGGACTGGACTATAGGAGAGTGGGGCGCGTCTGACAAGAGTCGCTGGCCTGGACCCACAGGCTCGTACATCCGACAGAACATACTGGCGGATATCTCTCTGAGTATAAAGTCTTGCAGATGGTCCAGTATTTGCGTCGGGACATGGTCCAACGGTATATCCTATCATGAGTACAACGGGAAGGCCTTGCAGAGGAGCACGATAACGCCAGGTCCGATGCCTTCGTCTCGAAAAGAGCGGCTCTATCCGTGGCGAAGAGCCACGTTGTCGGGAACCGGATCATCAAGTGTTTCGTTAATCTGTCGAGTCAAAGAGGTGCGCCAGCCGGGGAAAATTCATGTAGGTATCCAATGGTATGTGGTGTCGCGAATGCAAGGGGAACACTAGAGTCGATGGCCAAGGCATGGCGTGGAGGAGAGGCTTTAGTGGGATCGGATGGATGAAAATGAGGCTCAGTAGACTGTTTTGGCAAGGGCCGCGCTCGTAATCCTGGCTTCTGAAATCAAGGCTACAGACTTCCGCCTTGGCCTCGCGCGTTTTGCGCGTTTATCCCCGAACCCGACGATGTACTATATAACCGCCTGGTCCTCTAATGAGACACGAATTTTTGACTGGTTAATCTCTCTTTCTCATCTACCGTCCTAGTCACTACCTCCCTCCAATCAGTCGGCACCTTTTTCTATGTTACAAGCGAACAGCAATATTCAAAAGGCCAATGAATGTCCTGGCATACCAAAGCACGCCTCTCAACTCCATAATCACCGATCAGCTTACATTTTTATGGGCACCAGGCCTTGAATCTGGGGCATGATTTCCAGTGCTTTTGGATCTAGCGTCCAGCTGTTCAAGTCGCACACCTGACTTTCGAAAAGCGGCGTCATCTGTGTAGTCATCCTCTCAATATCCCAATAATGGCAAGCATCATCCGCATAAGGCCAATTCAATCCGATACATCCTACAAAAGCGCCGACTACAAAATCTCCTGGATGTCGATATAGATGTTGGCGCAGTTGCGGCCTGGAACTATCAGTTGAAATCCCAACAGAAGAGAAGAAGAGGACGGGAGGGCTTACCATGGGATAAGATCGATCAGGATATCATATGGTGAGCAATCTTGTCGGGAAAGTGGCATCAACCACTCCGGCATTGCGTTCATGTTCTCTACGCTTGGCCATATGAGCCACCTCATCATCTTAGTCAGGAGAAACGTCGAGGCCAGTCTGGCTGGCAGAGGCAACCCTGGGAGAAGTTTATTCACCGTACGGGACGCCCATGTTGGCACAGGCTGCCCATCTTGGGGATCGGTGAACCCTAAAATGATACTGTCGACATCTATCTCACTCTGACCGAATATTTGAGCCTCGTCCCAGCCGTTAGCGACCATTTCTCTTTTCGTTCGACGATAGAAAGCGCAATCAAAGCTAAATTTGTCCAGATCGGAGGAGACTACCAGGTTCTGGTAATTGAACGGCGGCGTTGTTTCGAGTGCTGGCTCAGGCTGAGAGTTTGATGCGGGTTGAGTCCGTTCTCGACTTGAGAGCCAATCAGTTACTGCTGCAAGTTGTTGAATTCGGCGCCTACCTTTCCTCTCCCGACGATCCGTTGTACGACGATGCGCCTTCGCTGTTCGACGGTTGCTGGCATGGCTCGCTCCCCGGGGTATCCAAGCCGCCTTGTTCTTGTCCTGGCATTTGATTCTGTGGGCTATGGGATTTCTGGCAATTGTGAGGATGCCGTTATTGATCAAACAAAGGACCACAAACCTGAAGCGATCTTTTGATTTCTTCAGCTGAATGATACGCAAATCCGTTCTTCTCCAATTCGTTCGCCCAACTTGCAGCTGCCGATCGATCAGGAGCCATTGTCAACATCGAAACGACCGACTTCATATCATCAAGCTCCCTCGCCAGTCGCCTCACATGGGCCCGCAACTGTGTTGTGGTTTTGCCATCCTCGGCCACGTCGTAAACACAGCAGAGGTTCTTTGACCGGCATGTGTTACACTTCGGTCGCAGCCCATCGCACTTGGGTTGCTGTCAGAGATTGATATATTCCAATGCGAAGTACGAAATATACCTTAGACTTGCGCTTCCTACAACTCTCGCATGCAATTGAGGTTATCTTTCCCCTGGGGGTCCGTAGCGCATAGGTGCCCGAGATTGGTGACTGGTACTGAGGCTTTGAGCTTCCAAGAATTCCGACAAGGCCCTGTTTCGGAGCCAAGGGCGCTTTGTGCACCTGCACAGCTGATGACGAAGACTGTGGCCGCAATGGGAGTGTTGAATTCGCAGATGGATCAACATGGAGGGGGTCCGGGCTGTGCTCCCAGCCCGACGAGTCTTGACTACAGCATCGTCAGTCTTGTATCGCGGCTTTTCCAGAATAACTTTGCAGAGTCCACTCTCGCAGCTTCTGATGGCGTCGGGATGCTCCTGGTCCTCCTGGTATTCCCGGTCGACTGATGCGTGTCGCACTACACGCCTCACAACCTTCGGTCCTCTTCGACAGCTGCTCATCAAGTGGAAAGCACCCAAATCAACAAGCCAGGGCCGTCGAAGATGGAGAACCCTCCTCAGACATTGCGACTACCACCCCACCCGTCGGGAACCCAAGTGTCCAACAAGTCCACATGGCAGGACGACGCCAGATTTCATCTGCAGAGCCCGTCTCAAGGTCATTGTATCTGCGCAGATGCGGATGGTATCCCGGATGTGATGGCTTTGGCTACGGACCGGCAGTCGGGCCCCCTTCAATCCGACCGATGATGGTGAGCTGCTTCAACAAGAATCCAACGAACACAACAATCGAACCCACCTCCGGGCCCGGTATCTCTATCGACGTTGATTGGAAAATTCCAGCGCCTGCGAGTGGCTAGCCACGCCGGAAACTTGCGACTGTACCATGGACTTGGAACCACCGCGAACTTTTGAGGCGAATAAGAAGAAAATGGATGCTTACCTTTGCTCGCCGTACGATTCGATCACGGCCTCGGAAGCCTGCCGCATTTCTCTTGTGTTCGCTTCGTCCGCTGGTAGAGATCCAGCCAATCCGTTGGGCAAGGCATTGTCATACCAATAATTCACGCCTGAAGAAGATTTAGTGGCTGTTCGGGATCCTCTCCGATTGGTAGTGGACGTACACGAAGACGAATTTGCGAAGTCGGAAGGCATGAATGCGAGCATGTCTCTGGCCTTATCATTCAAGAAGGAGGGTGTGTTGCTGACTGTTGAAAGGGGAGAGATAGGCGAAGAGGCTCTGTCGAGGTAAAGGACTTTATGTGAGCCGTTGTAGGACTCGGGAGTCTATAATGCCAGCCAGGGCTCTGGAAATGGACCACCTACTGGACTCGGCGGGATTTGGCGTTCACACTTGTGATGACGAGAACCACAACCTGGGACGGAAGAGTTCGAATTTCCTCGCTCACCTAAACTTCAGCGAAGCGATGGAAGCAGGTTGGATTTAGTGTCCGGGCCACTTCCAACAGCCGCGGGGAAGCCGGTTGTCAGAGACGGCGTGGTCGGATTAGCCCAGCCCGGCGCTCTCCGCACTGCCCAAATGTCACATCAAACCCTCCAAGAAATATGGTTGAGAATCGTGCTGGGGCAGACCCTTACCAGTTCCATTTCTCAATCTGCTGCCACAGTCGCGCCGTCACCGCCCGCACCAGGTTTTGGTTTATGCGCTTCACTGCAAAAGCTTGTTGCTTTCCTGTGCCCGGGATTTATCATCCCTGGAGGGCCCAGCGCAATCTGTATGGTTTTCTGGCGTCAGGGATTTCCAGGTCTTGTCTGATACTGAGCGCAGAGACCACAGATTGAGTTGGGGCGAGAGACTGGTAAGGCCGATCAGTTCCTTACGCAGGGCACGACACTTAACGTTCTAGACCCTGAGATTTGCACGCCGTCAAACAAGGGTAGACTTTTGGCACCAAGCATATGCCGTAGCCCGAAGCCGGCAGAACGATAATATGCAGTCGGACCGATGCCAATGCTGGATGGCGTCTCAGCTTGTTGACCGCAGCGGTGCAGCACAGCCTTCTTTCTCCCATGATCCGCTCTGCAGTTTGCAATCACTCGAATCGACTGCTGCAGAACTATGACGTGGGTTGGGTTTGAACATCCCCAAGGACTTCGTGTTCGCTGCGTGTATACCTCCATACAGGTCGCGAATCGGATACCCACCCGATCGGCGGTCTAGCACGCGGGAATGGAGTCCATCTCCCCAGGTCCCTGTGCTCGCTTTCACTTACAGCATCGCAACTGAAGTTGTCCGATACGCATCTAGCGATGATATCCCCAGAACCCGCTCTGGCAGCTGTTCCACAGTTATCCCCACATATGTGCAGGATTCTCTGGGCTGCCAAATGCCATGATACAATGACATGGTTCACGCCAACCTGCTCCGGCCTCGACAATACCTGCCCCCCTTGGATGATGAAGGCTTGTGCATTCGGCCAACGGTTGCGCCCATGGCTCTCCTCCCGTCGTCTAAACGGCTTAGCTCAAAAGTCAAAACCACGGCCTCAGCAGACGTGTCAGCCACAAGGCGTCCGTCCACCGACGCTTTCCAGCCTTTGGATGTGACGGTCCTATGTTATCAGTAGCCGGATTGGACGAAAAATCCTCCCGCCTTGCATTGAAGAGCATGCGCACCCCTCAGCATCGTGGACAGCGGTTCATTGGGCGGTAAGAACAGGAGGCGTTTCTCGAAACAACTGTGAATACATAATGGCGGAAATTTTAGTCGACAGACTCTAACGCATTTTGCCGTTGTTCCTCCGAGTGCTGTCCACCGCAACGTGACGCCTCCTTACGATCTTCGTCGCTTTGTCACATCCTAGCGAGATCGTCGCACACACGATGTTTTACTGTGTACAAGTTTGACCAACAATTGGGACTGGCCTTGTGGTTGTATCCAAGGCCGTCAGGTCTCGAAGACGTCTTCAAGCTCGACGTCTCCTTTGTCTGGAGAACCCAAGTTTTCCCCGCATCAACCACCTTGGCGGCAGACCTTGAACTCTGTGAGCACGACACAATGCCAGCCACGCGCACCTCTAAAATCCCGCATCCGAATATTGTCGGGACATGCGCTAGCCTTACCTTGGAACCAAATCTGGCAACATCCGGGCTATTGACGGCGTCGCTGCCTCCACGCCTCGCTGACAGCTCGCCCTCCGGCGAAAAGCAACACATCTCAACCTCGGCATCTCTTTAAGCATTCCTTAGAACGACAGAGTGTGACAATTTGCTACAGCGCGGGCAGTTCAACGTAACATTCATGCCGGCCGACTTCACCCGTCCCTTGAACAATGGCTGGCTCGTATCTTCTGCCATTGCAGTTGCAACGGAAACACTCATAGAAGCCCGACATCATGTCCAGTTCCCGAGCCATCTCTGACACGGGAAACGCTGCATCTGATCTATGCACGTGCCTCGCGTTTGAACGCGCTCATCCTGGTGTCGATCCTGCCAATTTCTCTGCCGACGGTTTGATGGCTGGCCCGAGCCTTCGGCCCTGGACCCAGCGGCGGTCGCCATCATGCACCGCTTCCTCTGGTGCCATTGATAACTGCAGCTTGTTCTGCCTCCGATTCGTATGATTGGAAAACAATTCCTATTATTCCCAAGGCTACTGATCGACAGGGTCTTTGTCTCTTACCGCTGCCGGGCATGGGGTCCTACTGAAGCCCCATGCGCCTTCACATTTCTCGGCTATCTGATCATGGTACAGGAGGCTGTCGGATCGCAGGTCGCCTCTCTGAAACACCGTGTCTAATTCGGTGATGATATGCATCACCTCAAAGTTAATGAACGCGGCCTGATGCACAAATCATTGCGCTTCCGCAAGACAGCTCCGCACCTCTCACAGTATGTCGTCGGTTTTGTTCAAGATCGCCGGCCAATAGCCGGATTCCTTCTTTGGGGAATCCCACACCCCTCGTTAGTCTCCTTTTATAGCTACATATTCAATTTTCCGTATGCGAAACACAAATGGCCGGTAGTCAGTGCCACAGCTGATGTATCCTACAGCAGTGCTCCTAGTACCCTAGCCCTGGGTAATTTTGAGACGCTACCAAGAGCCACGATGGTACGCGCAATCTCTACCATCGTGCCCAATGCAACTCTTAACATCATTAGCGATAATTGTCACTAGTGTATCAAGTATCGCTAACATTCGGAATGGCCAAATAAGCTTGAGCTGTTCAAACATTTCGGAGTGGCTGCATTATACAGTGTATCTGATCTCGATACCCTCGGGCTTCGTACGATAACAACATGAAATATTCAACTGCACAGCACAATTTCTCTTTCACGGCTATATTACTTGTTGCTGCTCCCAAAGGTGACCACAATTGAAAAGTACATAGCAGAAGCTACCCCCAATATCGGGCGGCGAAGAGCAATCAATACAATTGCAAGCCCTCCATTTTTCAAGGCTGGCCTTGATGCAACTTCAAGCTCCTTCATTATTCACAACCATTTCCCAACGGAGTAGCCCTTCATGTCATGCAGATATTTCCGGTACTTATTTGCTGCCCGGGCAGCAAATTGAGGGCCGCGCACGGACCAGACAGCACGAATCAGTACATTAATTCCTCAACCTTTCGCGCTACTATTCAAGCTTTCATCCATCAAACCTTCCTCGAATACACTCTGCACCCGCGGCAATTTCTCCCGCTTAGAGACACACAACCCTTCCCATATTATTGTTTCTGCGTTTCTATTGGCGGAATACGTCCCGTTCCGGTTGGCGGAGCGAATCGTCGCGCAAATTACTGAGTTTGTCCTGGCTTTCAACAGTCTCGCGTACGTCTCATACAACGATATACAACCATCTGTAGACGTTCTGATTCTCTGTTCTCGAGTCGGGCATCCAAGCATCACAATGTCCACATAGAAGGGGAAACGTCTTCGTGGCACTGGGGAAGGTGGGGAATCGGGAATGGTTCTGACAAACCCTTCGGCATCTACGACACTTCGCCCTCCCTACTGTAAATGTTTCTTCGTTTGATCCACTCAGGACCAGTTCAGGGATGCGCCGGCCACAACCCATCATTTTTTGCTCCCCCTCTTCCACCGATCATTCCAGGATTATCGAACTTCTCGCGAAGGGATCACCCCTTGCGCACTGCAATATACCGCCTCATTCTCGGTGTCACGGAGCTTCCACGGTGGCTTCTCCCTACTTCCCCAAAAATTCGGCTCAGAAGAAGTAGCCCACGTTGTTGTGGTCTGATTCCAACGATGAGTGTTTCAGGCCTATCTTGAAGTCGGGCCGTGGGTCCGGGCCCAATACCCAACACAAGAGCAAGATGTATGGCATGCACCCTGCCGAACTCTATTTCGAGCCTTCTGCGTTGACTAGATACGGCACTGTCCCTCCCCTGTCATATCCAAATTCCTCGACAATCCCATGGAGGCAAATATCATATCCTCAGCAGCTACCATTGATGCAGCGGAACACTCCGAGCACCCGCTATCGGCCCGAAAAGGCATATGTCGCCCAGCACATTGGGAACTCTGGGGTAGGATGAATATACCCCGAGAGGCGTAGCTTGCGAGTCACACTGCAGTATCAACTGCATTCGGCGATCGATAACAGACAACACTAGTCGGCGATCAATAGGACCCTCAAGTTTCAATATCTTCACAGAAATCTCGTAAACATGACATCCCGTAAAACGTCCCGTCTGACATGCCTTTCGGCCCTTCCGCCTCATGCCGACTGGAGCGTTTTCTCCCTACGGAGGCGTTGACATTTGCGAGTCACGCAGTCGAGGCGACAACATCCCACTCATCAGCTTGGAATTTACAAGCCGAGAAACGGCCTTGAAGAATCTCATCAACTTGGATTCGCAGTTTGGTCCTTCTCACAGCATCAAGAACTTTATTCTCCCAGAATCTTTGCTATTCTTCGAGCGAGACTTGACGGTCGCAGTAAGCGTAAAGTACAAGAAGTACGACGACATATGGCATCCGGAGTACGCTACACTCGACCACGGCAGGTAGTATGCACCACCTGTAGTTACATACTGTCACATACCTTTGTGGCAAGTTCATGTACCCCATAAAACACAGGCCACCGCTGTCCACCGCCGCCCGCGCATGCCGAATGTTTCCGAAACCTTGTACCCAGCCGCCGGCGAGAATATTAATGCTCCGCGACTCAGCACTGAGTCTTTTTTTCCTCCGAGAAACTGATCTGATCTGTCTGCAAGGCTCTTTTCATGCTACTTGGTCACATCACTTTGGGCTCGCGGGCGCGCAAGAAATCGATGCTTCGTGCGTCGTGTCCAGACGGTATGTATTTGCAATGCCCGGTGTCAGCATACAGTGTCTGGAACTAGACCTAGCTAACCTTCACGGGGCAGTCACTGACCCGTCCCTTCTCGAAGTTTACGAACGCATCACCCCAATATTATTTTCCGTCACGCTACATCCGCACCGCAGAAATGGGAGCAAGAGGGTTTAACAGAGCCCCCAAGGTATGGATACATGATCGCACGTTTTCTTTCTCACAGGACGGTGCGTCCCCATAAGTAGTTAACTTCAATATTTTCTTGTCAAGATCCGTGGCTCGTTGATACTGCATTCTTCTTCGTCTACCTCTTCTCCTTCCCATCGGACACTTAACGCATCATGACTAAGGCATATTTTAGTTCTCTAGCAGCTAGCATGACTACACGCTTCGTTGACCACAGTACTCTGCATGGCAGCGCTCCTTCACAACTTTATTCTAGCCTTTGCTAAAGGCCGGCCTCATCAAAAATAGCAGCATGCTAACATAGACATATTGTTTCCCATCTACATCTCTAGGGTTCAGCCTATTATAACTGAGCCACACACTACCTTGCCCTTGAATTAACCCTCTTTACGTCCATTCCTCGCCGTTCTTCCCTCCGCTACGCTATCTAGCATTATTTTTACTCCACACTCTGTAGCGCGAGAATTTTAGGACTTGTTTCACTATTTAATAAGTAGAGTTCTTAACTAGTTATAACTATATGTCCTTAACTATATCTTTTATTTTCAGAGAATCTAAAGGGCGCTATTAAATGCCCACTTCTGTACATAGCATGATAGGGTTATACTGTCGCTGACCATGCCCATAAATTGCTTTAGGTCTTGTTTTAATGCGCGCAGAGGGCTGGATGGCTTACAAATATAGTTAATTGTCCTGTATTATGTGTAGCAAGTTAACGTTCTTGCTAACAGCACCTATAATTGCTTTACGATTTGCCTTTTTTATGGCATGGAAGTCCTGCATAGCAGTTTTATAGGGTTGGCCACTCCGTATCTCAGGACATAGATTTGTTACGGTCGCTAGCTGAGCCTATACATCTGTTGAAAGATAACTTTAGTTTAGCATGAAGCGAACAGGGCAGGCGTGCAATCGTGATTGAGATTTTTTAATTGGGGCAATCCCGTCTATAGATAGTCACTTTGGGAATTTGCTTTTCGTTATGAGCTAGTTCCCTAGTTAGAAGAGTAACATAGTCTACGTCACAAAGCTTTTACCTAGTATCGCTGCAGGTCTACGTGGGTAAGTGCCATGAGCTTTTTACAGTACCGCCCAGGTCTACATGGGAGGTGCCATGAGCGTTTTTATGTCCGCACGTTGCTTTTAAGGTATTGGCGTAGCAGGCCTGCAAGCGAGTAAGTGGCATTTTATAGTCGTGTCCTGGTTAATTTCCGTCGTGGTGAGGTGCAGCGGAAGGAAAAGGCCATGTGTCTCTTGGACTAGGGTTTTTTCGTATAGTACGCCCAACGCACGGCCAGTGACGCCCGCAGACGGCCATACATGCGGCATAGCGGAGCTTTAGTGAATCAACCAAGGTGCAAGGACCGAGCCCCATATACAAGTTCCTTGAAGTATTTCTTATCTAATCGCCCAAAAAGCAGAGACAACGGACAACCATATACTTCCCAGAGCCGAGTTCTCTTTTGGTGCCCCGTCTGTGTAATTGGTGTGGAAACAGTCACGAGCGTCCATGCAAGTGACGTGATAGGATCTTATTTGACCGACCAGGAGTTGGACAATGACATATATCTACTGGAGCTATATTTTATTGCGCCGATTGCGTAGTAGAAGGGGAGAGCGTCGCATGCTGACATGATCGTAGAGTTTTATTACTTGAGCGTCCCACGCAGACATGGTCGTAGAATGTTGGGGTTTTATTCCTAGAGCGTCCCAGGCGGCCATTTGACTGGCGCGGTGTTGTCTTATTCCTAGAGCGTCCTCTGTAGATGTGAGCTTGGAGTTTATTCCTAGAGCGTCCCATGCAGACATGATTAAAGACTTTTATTCCCAGATTGTTCTATCATGGAGTTTTTTCCCTAATGTCTGAAGCGTCCGCCCGCCACTACACGAAGACTGGTTTTAATTTCGACGTTGCACTATTCAGAGTGCCCGCCTGCTAGCGCGGTTATGACTTTTGGAACTCTGGTTTTTTTCTGAAGTGATACTAATTATGTATTTGTCGTAGCCACGTTTTATTTTGCGCTAGAGCTATGGGAGGGGATGTAGTAGCTCTCTGAGGAAACTTTTCTTGTTGCGCTCGAGCTACGGGAGGGGACATGACAACCGCCTAGTGAGTCTTTAGCGGGTTTAGGTTACCTGGGAAGAACAGTCGCAGACGGCCATGAAAGCGTCACGTTGAATTTTGTTGGTTCGTATCCAGAGTTCCAGGAGTGAGTTTAGTCGTATTGATGTTGCTTCCGCGTTTTATTCCTGAATATTGTGGACGCGCGATGTAGCCTTCCTAGACGGCCATTTAGACGGCGTGGTATTGTTTTGTTGCACGCCAAAGGTCATGTCGGTGACTTTGAAAGGCTGGTACAGGATCCACGGACCATGGTAGGCTGGGTTATCGATTTTATTCCCCGGCTAGGATCTTCCGACTTCCAATTGTCCAGCACCGCTCCAAACGGAATGCCCTCAAGGCAACGATGCCACTGATCCCCGCTCCTGAAGCTCAACATGTCGTACAGAGGCTTCAGTCGCGCGTCGAGGAACAACCGATTGACGTCTCCCTTCGTACATCGGATCTGATGTAGCCAAACCGCAAATGCAGTATCGAAGTCGTGGCGGGCTTCGTCGTCTAAATAGCTGTTTATACATCAGATGACAGTATTGCGCCGCTGCGGCTGGATATACTGGGTGAGCCTTGTGTGCGCGGACGGGTACGTCTGTCCTGCGGCGCAGCCAGATGATGATGGGTACTCTTCGGATTCCAATTCAGACGGGTCGCATTGATTGTTTACTCCTCCCTGGCGTCCGTCGATGGCCTGTAACGGCGGATTGACGCCCTCCCAATGATCAGCCGAAGGTAGCTGATGTCGCCATGGTCCAAATTATCTTCATTTGTGTCTACTGCTCCAGGCTCGGCGTCTGGGTGTGGCGGTGAGATGGAGACGGGCGTCGCATGGCGGGAGGACTGAGATGTTTGGTGTCTCCAAATGCAGCTGAGAATATGTTTGCTTGGACCCGGATAAGTCATTGTGCGGAGGCCACATGTGTTGCAGGTGCGATGCATTATGAGATGGCTTATGAGGCACTAGTCTCATAGCCGCCGCACACTCTCACTTGTCGACCCCGGTCGGATGCCCGATTCCTGGCTTAATGATGTTCCGCAGACCAACGATATATGTACATTCTTCACAATTTCAACCACGAATCCGTACATGTTCACAAGGAAAACATGGAAGTCGCATATCGCACGACTCAGGTACGCGAGCCATATACGTCGATTGGCGGCCACTGACGGCCAACTGCGGACAATGCATTCTTTCTATGTTGAGATAGCAATTCGACTAGTTAAACAATCACATCCAACTACCCACACCACCCTTGCAATCGCGACTATACGACTACGTCCATATGATTGCTTCAGGTCTAATTTCGTCGACAGCATGCAATTCGACCGCAAACTATAAAGCGTTGTTTGGAATTACGACTTGTATGTGGGAAGTGCAGAGTTGCCGGGTAAGTTTAATCGCATCTATGATGCTGACATAACACCCGTGCTAGCTGGACCGTCGCCCAACAAACATCTGGGTCATCAACTCAACAGCACCCCAAAACTCCATTCAAACATGTACATGATCGCGCGTTTACCCAATCCTCCCATACTGGAACCACTGTGGGACGCCGCTGAAGGCCGCCTGCAACCACACGCAGCCAACAGCCGACCCTGTGGGCCTCCTTGGGCACGCATCAAGGCAACTCCCTCGACATGTCAGACTGACAGTTGTACGCCCGAATTACCGGCTCTGATCCCTCTACCCTCGCGGCAGATGGCGCGAATAGTGGCCGTCAGCGGCCGCGTCCCTCCGCTGGTCGACGCCGGAGTCGACGGACGCGGGCCAATCGTAGATATCTACTTGAGTATGCAGGAAGGAGCCTCTCACTTGGGCTTAACTGATCGCCGCAGACTCACTCACATCATCAGCCCCGCATCTTTTACCTACCTAGCGGATAAGGCGGTCGGTGGCCGTCGGCGGCGGTTCCTCACCGCTGGTTGACGCCGGGGACGTCGGGCGCGATCCCCACGACAACCGTTCACAATGGTTTTATCCCAGATAACCTCACTATCAACACTGTCTAACTGCTGCAGAAATACCCCACCGACCCTGACTGCTATATTCCGTGGCGTATATCGCCTCAGGAGAGCGTCTGCGCCAGTCTGGCAAGCTGTACCCTTCTCCACACCTATACCCCAAGGCCCGTACAATCAGCCGGCACCATTGATGGGAGTGTATAACTTCAGAACTTCTCGTTTTATTCCATAACAATGCCGCCGAGCGTTCGCATTCTTCATCTACGGCCAGCAGGGTAACAATGGATTATTGGAGCATTGCACTGGGCAGACACTACCATTCCGCGCAGTGTATGGTATCCCGTGACCAAACATACCGGGGTACTGCTAACATGTCTCCCCAGACGTATCCGACACCGCCGCTGGCAACCGTCGACGGCCGTCCTCCTTAGTCGGCTGGCGATACCAACGCCGACTGCGACGGCATCGACCCGAGCTGTAGTGAAAGGTGCGGACGCGGGCACATTCACCATTCGTCACCTCAACCCGTCACTGTTATCGCCACACCCGCACGTGGAGTATTAGTCAGTCCCGACCACAAAGCTGATTTTCCGTGTTTTTCGTTCTCCTACCCCACCACCCTTCAATCGACCAGACACTGCCGTCCCCGCTGTTCAGACACCAGTTCGCGGTCAACCTCGTACGCGCGTGAACTAGAAGCATTGAATGCTTAGCGGTTTCGCACGAAGCCCTCCTGATTCGTATACGGCCGCGAGGATTCCCAATCGTACCACGAGACTGTAAGCAAGCAAACACTAGCAACGTCCCTTGCCTGCTCGTTGAGCAGGATGTAAAACCAACCCATATCATATCTCAGACTAACATAAGTCGTGGTAGTAGGGCTCATCATGGCGTCGGACTCCATGTGTTCCACGCCAGACAGCGACAGTGACGGCGAGAATGCAATTGAGTCTAAGCTGTTAACCCATAGCATGCCACCTCATGATGAGCAGTCCTTCAAGTCGATCAGGAAAAAAAAGGGCGCGAGCTCCAAATACTCAGACCAAATAATGAGGCTGGTATGGGGACTGTCAAGAGCACAACTCCGGTGGATCCAAGGCTCCCTTCGAGCACACCTAAACAACCAAGGGATACTCGGTAGTATTCAAGACAAGGACGCGACCACGCCCGCGCGCCTGAAAATCATCAAGGACAATAACTTCTCGAAATGGTGGGCGAAATGCGCCAAGTCGTCCATCCCCATGTTTGGCACTGACGGAGTCCCCAACGATATCATGTCAAAGTCTAAATTATATTTCTGGGAGAAGCTGTTGGCAGAAGAGCGCAGACATGGCGAGAAGACGGATACAAGCCCCCTTTCTTCTCGTCCTTACCGGAAGAGAAAACATTCCCAATCCATGGCCTCTGAGAGCTCTGTCAGGGCAAACGACATGGCAGGATTGATGCTCGAACCTGGCGACCACGAGAAACAGTTGTGGCCCCAGCCAGAAGACCGATACGAGTCGGTAAGAGAGTGCCAGCTCATTATCAAGCGGGACGACACACGCGCCACGATCGTGGAGTGCATGCTCATAGAAACCATCGACGACAACTTTAGTGACACCCTCTACGACTTCTCCCGGCCCGTAACGTCACAGATGTTCTCTTTTCAAAAAGTATGTGCAAGAGTACGGGACGTGGTGGGTGCCGCCGGTTTGGCAACATGGCCGCATCCCCGCCTGTTCCACCCGTCGAGGAAGCCACTCATCCTAAACGACAACAGCTACCGGTCTACCATTGCTGCCCTGGTAATCGGCCCTGCTATAAAGTTGTTGACTTTGTGGGTTGCCATGAGTGGAAACAGAGACGCGCTCCCATTGTCCCCAGAGGAGAGTACGGCACCTGCTCAAAGTACGTATAAAGCAGCGCTAATTCCCAGCTTCGTCACTAACGGATACTAGAGGCCGTGAGGTTCTCCCATGATAACCCTGATGACAACAGCAACGCCCCGTTAGATGAACATCCGTCAGGTCCTCAAGCAAAGCTTCCAACCGATCAGGGCAGTGCGCACCCTACGCCCATCTCCTGCCTAGGTGTAAGTACTGCTCGGTCAGGTACCCAGAACAGCAGATCCCACACCAGAGACAATCATGGCGCAGCTGGCGGGGCCACATCGCGCAACGACGGTCACATTCCTCAGGTTCGCCCCGGAAGCCAGCCCCCGCCCAAGAAACAGCGTGTCGGCGAGAATGGCGGCAGCAGAAACAACGCTGGATCAAGCGCTACGGACAGTGCCTCCCATAGCGGCCTGTCGAACCCGGCCAAGGCAGACAGCGCTCGTACGGCGCTAATTAGCGCTCACGACAGCAGGAAGACCGTCGACGACGCCAGGCCACCGCAACACCCATCTGGCGGAGAGGACTATCAAGGCCCCAATGCGAGAGACGAAGAAGTCGGCCTGCCGAACTTGGATGACCTGGCCGATCTTAATAGCGACGATGACGATGACGGTCCCGAGGAGGAAGAGCTAACAGCGAAAGATGAGAAGAACCTACAGGCGCAATTCCAGCAGGCTGTACTCGCAGCAAAGTAAGTACACACCCTCGAACGGCACACCGCCGTAATACGCCGTCAACAGGCGCTAACTGCACAACTAGTCTACAGGCCGAGATTAGTAACACGTCCGCAAAGGCCATGGAACACATGAACCCGGATATGTTTCTACGTGCTGCTAAGTTCTGGGGCGTCAGTCCTAAAGCCATGATGGAAACCGAGCGCGTGGAAATCCATGTGTCGTGGGGCCTACGAAATCCACAACATAACCACTTTTACCCCTACCAGCTAGAGGAGGCCTACCGTCTCTACATACAAGAGCTTTCCTACCTAAATGGTGGTCTCTTATGCAACATAATGGGTATGGGGAAAACGCGGACGTTCCTCCTACTCTGCCTTATCGGGCACCAACATCTAGTGCTTTGGCTGGAATGGACCGAGGACCAGGCAAACGGATGTAGTCATCGCCACATCCTTCCGAGCGGATACAGCACGGTCCAAGACCGCAAATGCCCCTCAGCTAGCAAACGAGATGGGACGTGTGGGTGCGTATGTGAGGAGTCTGACGTTGGTATTTTTTACGGCCACGAACCTCGATTCGGATTTACCTTGATCACCGGCGCCGGGAAGTCGCACAACACCTGGGCCGCGGAGTTCGACCTGGTGTTTAAGCACAGCATATGGATTGACCCAGCGCAATGCAAATGGCCCATCCGGGTGGTCGACATACGGAGCACTAAGGGCCCATCGATCTCAAAGCCACTCACCCAGGAGGAAAAGAACGAACTCTTGTGTAAGGTCGACTTCACGTCCATGATAGCAATCAAGAACGCGGACCAAGAGTCACTTAAGCATCAATACATGGAGAATAGAAAGACAATGGTCGAGTACCCCCAGTGGGAGCTATTCGACATGAACGGTTACGCCCCCCACCCGCGCGCAACAGTACAGAGACCGTCTCCGACCGCAGGTCGTTTTTGGTTTATCACCAACCAGAATGGCCCCTCTAGATTCGTGCCCACTATGGGAACGGTCAAATGCAAAATCAGGAGGCGGGTCCACCACAAGAGGTCTCTTATCTGGCAAGAATTAAGTCTTACTCAACACAGTATGAGCATGGTCGGGCGGACCGTGTACGACGAGTTCCATAATGCCAAAGGGACCGACGCGCAAACGAGTAATATGTATGACCGCTTGAGGGAGACAGAGAACAGGCACTACCAATGGAAGAGCTGGGCGTTATCAGGGACGCCTCTGGAGACGGGAGTACACGAAATTACGATTTTTATCGTCAAAGCCCTGACAGGGCTTCCAGTCCCAATTCCTGGCTACCGGCTCAAATTCTCGAATTGGATGACCCCATATAAGGCGGATATGTCTGATATCAATTCCAAAGAAGAATTCAGATGGATCGAGCCATTATTCGATGAGCTCGACGAAGGCAAGGGTCTAAAGCTTGCCACGCAATGGAAGAAATGGGTCAGTAAGACATCGACTAGAGAGCAACTTGCAGAATCTCTCGAGTCGGCCAAATACAAGAAAGGGGTAGAGATGGGTGCGAAAATGTGCAAGCTCTGGGTACACCGACGGACTCTAACCACCCGAAACCCATGGGGCAAGGCCATATCGGCAGTTCCAGGCGAGTTTACGACACTCTACCGCCCAGTACACATTCCTGGCTGGCTCGACACCGTCGCAGAAGCTGCCCGAGAAGTAGTACCATACCTAGAGGCAGGCAACGAGGACCCGGGCTTGGGTTACAGCACTTTGGACGTGCAGGAGCTACTGAGACATGTGTTCAAACGCCATGATAGGCTGGCATACGCCGCATACCCCCAGTTGGCTAAACTATATGCAAAGGAGTGGAGAAAGACCGGCCAGATGCCTAAAGGCTGGGACAGAGACTGCACCGGGAGCATTGGCGATAAGGAGTTTGGAGATATTAACAACAACAACCGCATTATAAAGCATCTATTTTTTATTGCGGGCGGTAATTCCAAATACCCCGCCATTAAGGAGATTGTCGACGAGACGAGATTTTCGACCAGAGCGAACCCAGCCGCGCGACGAGACCCGTCTGCACCTCCCACAGTCCCGGCAAAAATCATTGTAGGCTCTGCAAAGCCAGCAGTGGCGGCGGCGACTTATCTGCAGCTGTGTGTCGACTACGGATCCCAGAACGTCGTCTATTTCCCAGGCGGCATGAGCACATCGGTAAAGGCGGCCAGGCTCAGGCAGTTTAGAGACCCCCATGGCCCGTTCGTCGTTGTGGCATCTGTGGGCGCTTTCGCAGAGAGCATCAATTTGACTGAGGCCAACCGCATCGTGGTCGCCGAGCCGCAGGATCGGACAGGTAAACAAGACCAGTTCTTGTTCCGGATTTATCGGATTGGGCAAAAAGAAGAACACTGCTATGGTTATATCCTGTATAACCCAGCATCTGTCGATGAGACTATGCTCTTGAAAAAGCAGGTCTTCAAGGCAAAGTCGCGGAAAGAGTTGGATTCAGAGGATGCGGACGTTAGTCTGACCGTCACGAGCGGCGAAAAGACTGACTGGGAGAATTTAACGGGCGATTTTGAGTATCTGGTTGATGGTCTGGTGTAGGGCAGGTGGGTGGTTATGCGCAGAAGCCTGTTGACATAGGGTTGATTACTTTCAGTTCTACATGTTCATTTGCGCGTTTTCCAAACCAGGCGTGTGTCGTACTGCGTGTCGTGCTCTCCTAATTGCTTGGATTCTGGAGGCCTTTGATCACACGCATTCTGCCAAGTGGCCATTGTTGACGGCAATAAACGGGGCTCTGGCGGTGTTCAGTGACCTTGCATTAAAACCAACGCGTAATTTGAAAAGACCTCCAGTATATGCCCCACCATAGCCATAATAAACACAGCAACCTCCATGAACATATCCCAGATGTTAGTTCTAGATTCGCGGGCGGGCCTGTAACTAGTCAATGAATGGGCGCGCTGATGTAAGCGTCTTTGTTTACGTAGAAGTAGGCGTACGGTATAAGGAGGCACGCAACCAACACCTCAACTGTAACATCCTCCTACACTGTTCTATACCATAATCGGTCGTATTTTTAAGTAGCCTAATATATTTCTTCACAGAGGGACACGGTCGAATAGGGTGCCGCAGACATGCCAACGATACTTCATTTGGGGAGATGTAACAACAGCCACTGCCCTCACCCGCGATGGATCACTGCGCCAATGCGCGTTTTCGACGACCGTGGACTGAATAATGGCTGCAGAAAATGAATCAGACACCAACGCGGCGAATGGTCATACCGGATATACGCGTATAGTGCATAAGCAGACGCAGACTGCAGTGGCAGTTCCAAACGCCCTGGGACGTCTCTGCCCGCGACCGGCACACGACGCTGGTACTGGCCGCCAGATGCTGTCACTGACGGCTGCTCGGCGTCGTAATTGACGGGCGCGGTGCGGCAGTTGTCATGTACTCCAAGTGGCAGGCAAGAGGTGCGCGCCCTAGACACCATAACACCCTCTTTGCAGTTCGCGCCGCAACAGAGGACGAACAAGGCCTGCCAACACCAACCGGAGAGTGCTAGCTATATTAAAAGTGGTCGCTGGGGCAGCAGCTGTAGTCGCGGCAGAAGACTCGCAAATTCAGTACACGTCCCACACTCGACAGCGTCTGCTATTATACCGCCATCACGAGCGCGCCACCACCAAGCAAGACCCGCGCGTGTTTATCCCAAGCGGAGGAGGGGGGGCGCGCGGGACGCCGTCGACAATGGTAGTTAAGGTTTAACTGCGCAGGTGGGCCTAACCATTACTGTATATACTCTCGTTACCCTTCACCGCATTCACTCGCAGAGCGTTTGTCGGTCATGCCTGCCCGCTAAATTAAACTTCCAATACAGACAACCTCACCCCCGTCAGACCCTCACTCCAACGTCCACCTCTGCAGACAGCGACCAACGGACCTACCAACTCATCCCGCTCGTCCATCCCAGACGGCACGCGCCTCTCGCCAGCAACCAAATTATGAAGCCACCCCTCACTATAGCCAACGCTGCGGCACGCTCGATCAAGGAGTCTGCTACGCTATTGTATGCACCGTCCGCCCATCTGTCTTGGTTCAAACTAACGCGAGCAGAAACGGAGATATAGCAGCCTCGCTGCCGCCTGCACACACCCCGCAACCACCCGCCTCGGCCGACAATGACCAGAGGAACGAGGCGCAGCTAGCCGAGCTGTTCAACAAGTCCATGCCACCATACGTAGAAGAACACCATAAAGAACTGATAAAGCTCGGCGATGGCGGGAGGAACAAAGTCTCCAAAACAAGCATGCGAAACGTCTGGGGTCTTACGAATAGCGAGCTCGAAACCGTGCGGTTGGATTTGGAGGCGTACCTGAAAGAAAGGAAGGTGTGGGGAATAATGGAACGCTCGGCAGGAGGGACGCTCACACAGATCAAGAGGGAGAACTTGGAAACCTGGTGGCGGAAGAGGGCGACGGCGCGTGTCCCGATGTTCAAGACAGACGGATTGGATGATCTCGTCATTTGGAAAAGTCAGGATTATTTCTGGGAACAGATCATCGCCTGCAGACCTAAGGTCGAACCAGATGCCTCCCAGCTACAACCTAGCAGACAGAAGCGCTCTCAGGAGTCATCTGTCGCGTCGGAAAGCTCAGACAACGCAACGGCGTTCAGCGCTCTGCATATTGACCGCGCCAACTCCGCCAGAAAACACACCCTGAGCGACAAAGTCGACGCGCTCCGATACTGTATGGTCTCCGTACTAGAGACTAAGACCAATACTACGCTCCTTGAAGATGAACTAATGACAGCTTTGGCGTCGGAGTTCGATTATTTGCGATTCGACTATGACGATAGCAAACAGCTAACCCCATTGATGTTTGACTTCAACGCAATGTGGTCCAATGTCATGGATATTGCCGATGCTATGAACATTGAGATGGGGGCAGACGCATCCCTGTACCATCGCGAGATGGAACTCCCGATCCGGAATGACGATGGCTTCCATGCTGTTATCGCCAAGGCTGCCTTTACGCCGGCTGCGCGAACAATAGAGCTCTGGCTAGTACCAGACGGTAATGTCACCAAGCTCCCATGGATAAATACTGAGAGCGACCTCCCGAGTATGTGGTCTGTTAACTATATCCCACCAACTACATTACTAACTAAAGACAATAGACGCACGACTGCAGGGCAGCAAGAGGGCTAAGTCTACCGCCAGCTCTGTCACATTCTATTAACGGAGCGCTCCAAGCGAATCCCAGGACAGGCCGCAGTAACAAGGGTGCGAAACCTACTCATAACAATGACGAGAAAAGGAAGGCCAGCAGTAGGAGCCAAGGCAAGAAGAAGAGCAGTCCGAAGAAGAAGGTACGGCACGATGAGTCGGATGTGTCGTTCGACCCCGACGTGGACACGAGTGACGACTTGAATGACGATGAGGAGTAGCCTGTTTCCCGCCCAAACGACCAACAAACACCACGCGGAAATAGAGGCGATGGATTAATAGGTTTGGTATGGCTGAGTGGTTATACATGCCAGGAACAAAAAACAGGAAGGACTGTACACAAGGATGGTATAGGCTAGGAGTATTGACGGACCTCGACGGTGCGTCGCTGTTTAACGTCGTTAACTGGAACGGGCTATACACCTGATAGCTATGACATATGTACCTGTCCAGGTGTTACGGTATGACAGCAGGAAGCCTACTGTGCCTACACAGTATACTCGAACTACGACAACATACGGCCATATAACCATCAACGGCCGTCGCCTATGGTGATTCCGGAATGACCCTTACCACCCCCTAGTCGAGCCTAGCTCCTTGGCCTGAGGAACTCTAGTATCTCACTACACGCGTAATTTGTATACAACTAAGATGCCCAAGTTTAACCCACCTCTTTGTACTACTATCTATCACCTTTTTAAATATATTTAGAGCCTGCGCTATCCCTAAATAGGAAGTTATTAAGAGTAACAATGACAAGTTGTTTAGCTAAGATAAAGGAAGCTTAGAAGCGTAAAGCTAAGGAGGTAGCCTATTGTCAGATTTGATGTGAATTGATGATTTCACGGATAGATGTGATAATGGTTGATAGAATGAGTGTCTTGTTCGTGTGTGTCTGTCTCGGTCCCTATGACCCCCTCGGCTAACTACATTACTCAGCTCCCAGCCACCCAATTATATCTGAGGGCTGTGGCGGCCATATTCGCCGTCAACCGCCGTCGACCGCCGTCAATCGCCGTCAATTGTCGCAGGTCTCATATAGGTGAGCTCAGCCGTCAATGGCCGTCAAACGATACCTGCGATACTGCAGCTGCGCGACTGGTCGTATATAGCGGCAGGTAGCCGTCAACCGCCGTCGCCTTTGCCTACGGGGTAGTGAGTGCAGTGCTGGGGCCCAAAACCTCCACCAATCTAACAGTTACACTACCCCCCTCCTTATAGGCTAATAGTCCCTTATTAGCGTTAGTTAGAATAGTCTTTAGAGCTAATTTAGAGGGAATATAGTCTTTGTTTACTTCCCTAAAAAGAATCTACGTAGGTGACTATAAACAAGATATTGTTGCCTATAGAGATATCTTTATAATATATAACGTTAACCTAAGTTAGTAACTGCTTATTATTGTTATGTACCTAGCTCCTAGCTAATAGTTATGTGTTAATAGCAATTTTGTTAGCTATAGCAACCTAATTAGCTACCTACATATATATATCGTCGCTATACGTAGTGTTTTTAATTTCCTTAGCTATCCTACTACTTACTGCTAGTACGTATTGTCGCGCCCTCTAGTAAATTAATGTCCTAGCTAGCCTGCTAACTGTTATAGGCAAGCATATATATATATATATATATATAAACACATACACACATACACGCACATACATATGCAATGCCTCTTTAGCTGCCCTCTAGAGCCTCTTTGGAGGCCTTTTACGTTATCTGCCTTTAGGCCACGCGTGCGCTTGCTTGCAGGCAACGTGTGTTGTTCTCTTTCTAATCCTTAGGATTAAAGAAATGCAAGTATTATACCTCGCGTAACAAGAAGTGTAATCCTATATAATACATGTCTAACACTGCTAGGGTTCTAGTCACTAACGTATATATAGATCCCCTTATACTATAAGGAGGAGTTCTTAGTCCTCTAGGGTTATCTTAAGATATAGGCGGCAGCCTAATACGTAGGGAGTGTAGAGGATAAGGAGGTAGCCTTTAAGGCTGTTTCAGAGTCTGCTTATAGCCTAGCGCTAGTCGCTTAGGTAGTAAAGAGTTAGGAGGCTAGTCTTCTTATAGCTAGTATTTAGGTGGCTTTGTTTTACTAAGGTACTAAGCTGCTCTGTTAGGTTTTAGCCCTAGAGGCTCTAGTGTCTAGCCTTTAGGCTAACATTATAGCGCTGTTAGACAGCTAAGAACAAGGCAGAGCAGGTTTAAGTTAGGTTTAGAAGGAGGGAAAGAAGAACACAGTAGTGATAGAGGAGGAGGAGGACGAGGATAGTAAGGAGAGGACGAGGGAGGTGTCTAATAGCACGCTATTAGACCCTCCTAGCACGCTATTAGACCCTCCTAGCAATATGTCTATAGATTTATAGCCCCTATATAATATAATTTAACTCTCTACTTCTATACTTCGTTGTCTGCTAGGTAATCTATGTTCTCTATACTAGCATTAAAAGTCTTAATCTACTTAGTTAATGCCCTAGGAGGTTCTAGCTAATTTAGATAGTTATTATAGAAGGCTTTTAGCTTATATAGGGAACCTATAAAGTTTAAGGCCTAGTACTAGGTTAGGTTAGAGTTATATCCTACCTATCTTACTTAGTACTTAAGCGTCTTCTAGTAGAGCTTACTAGCTAGTATTTCCTTAACTTCCTATTCTTTAATCCTATTATTTATAACTATAGGGGGTTTTAGAGCCTCTTGTCCTAGCAGGGGATCCTAGAGGTCTTTATATAGTAGGTTTAGTGTAAAAACGTTATGTATTTTTAAGCCTAGGGGTAGCTACAAGCAATACAAGTTTCCTACTTGTTCTAGTACTTTAAAGAGACCTTTCTATTAATTAGATAGCTTTTAGCTTAGTCTTAGAACTGCTAAGTTCTAGGTGTCTAAGTAGACTATGTTACTAACTGTCTAATTAACTAGTTAGCAATAGCAGTTAACTACGCTTTATATCTAATTCTAGGCCTTCTCTATATAGGCTTTAGCTATTCTCTAGGCGGCATACATGTAGGTTGCTAGTGCTAGGGCATCCTTATAATTTAATTTGTCTATAGCTATAACAGGTTTAGTTAAGTGTTTCTAGTCCTAACTTTAGCGTAGTTTAGAGCTATATAGAACTTAATATAGCAACATTCTAATTACTACGTAAAGCAAGGTTATCTAAGCCCTGTTAATTATAGGCAGTAAGAAACTCTAGTTGTCTTAGTAGAAGGATACAAAAGGCCTTAGCCTTTAATTAATATACTTGTTTATAATCTCTGTCTAGCTATCTGTTTCCTTATAGTAGGCAGTAGAGAGCTTAGCCTTTACTTCTATAATCTAACAGAATTTAGACTATAAACTAGATATAAACTAGGCTCTATAATTAGAAACAATAGTTTTAGGTGTGTAGCTAAAACAATACACTTATTAAATAAATAAGGCAGCTATTCTCTAGGCGTTAATTATTTTATAGCAGGGAATAGATATTGCTTATTTTAATAGGCAATTAATTATAACTATAATCTAGTTATATCTAGACTTGTCTAAGGGAAAATCCTTAAAGTTAATATATAGGTGCTATATTAGTTAATTAGGGATACAAAGAGAGTAAATTAACCCTAGGGTTTAGGTCTGTTTTAGATGCGCTTTATAACAGGGGATGTAGTTCTATATATATTGCTTACACGTAGCCTCTATGCCCTTCTAGTAGTACTTTTAGGCTAGCAGCTAGTAGGTTTTAGTAGCGCTTAGGTGTGTAGAGGACACTTAGTTATATACTTTTTTAAATAAGTTAGGTATATAGCAGCAAGCCTACTAGGACATATAAACAGTCTACATAGAGAAGTAGTCTATTCTCTATCTAATAATGCTAGGGTACAAGTGTTTGCTCCTACGTAAAGGAAGCTTAATTCTCTTAGAGTAGTAATACGTTAATTAACTCTAAAGAATCTAGAAACATAACCTAGTTCTATTTTTTAATAACATTTAGCATAACTGCTTAAGTTATTATATAGGTAATGTATAACTAAGCTAGTTTAGAGTTAATTTAGAGGTAAAGTTAGTATAACGTATTCCACTATCAAAACAGCTAAACTATTAAAACAGCTAAAATCTCTTAGCATTATAAACACTACGTACAAGACGCGATGTCTAAACAACGCAAGACTTTACTAATTTAGCAAGAAAGTAGAATTATACTTACGCTCTAGGCCTACTAACTGCGCCAATTTAAACACGTACGACAAGCTGCTATAGCTTTTAACGTCCCTTATTAGCAGGTCCTTGCTTAGCTTAACAGAATTACGTTTTAACCTACTACATAACTAAATTGCTAGAAACTTTCTGCTACTAAAGAGCAGACAATTATACGATATCCTTAACCTTAATTCGTAAGGATTTACGCCCTAGCTGTGTAAGGTGGCAGATATCGCAGATAAACTACTAGCTATACGTAGTGGGACACCAATAGGCAAGAACTAGCCGCAGCAGTTTATGTCGCGTATGGAGGAGCTTAGGATAGCTTTTAATTAAGCAAAGGACTGTTAGAGGATACTCTAGAAAGACCTAGAGATTATTAACGCGTGGTTTAAGCTTGTATAAGACACAAAGGCGCAGTACAGCGTTTATAACAACAACACCTATAACTTTAACAAGACAGGCTTCTAGATAGGCATAATTAGCTCTATAAAGGTTATTATAGGCTTAGAGAGACGTACAAGGCCTACTCTTACGCAGCCAGGCGACTAAGAATAGGTTACAGTAATCCAGAGTATCTGCGCTGCTAGATACGCAACCCTGCCTTTCATTATCTACAAAGGACGCGTCTATATCTCTGCTTAGTACGAGGAAGCAGATATACTATATAACTAGAAGCTCTTAGTCTCTAAGAATAGCTAGACAAACAACGCGCTTAGTCTTAAGTAGTTAAAGCACTTTAACATACATACAAAGGCGCGTTAGGTAGGGTTATACAGGCTGCTTATCCTTAATAGCTATAAGAGCTATCTTAACTAAGGATTTAAGGACTACTGCCTTAAGAACAAGATCCTAACTCTCTACATGCCGCCCTATTTATTATATATACTCTAGCTGCTTAACGTGGTCTGCTTCTTGCTGCTAAAGCTAAAATACTTACAGCGCGTATAAGACTTAGCACGCTAACGCGTCTACTATATTAACAAAGAAGGCTTTCTCCTAGCATTTAAAGACGCGTTTCTAGACGTCTTTACGTACGATAACTGCAAAAAGGCCTTCCAGGCATCTAGGCTAGTTCCTATTAACGCGCAGGTAGTCCTTAATCGCCTTAACGTACGGCTGTGTACCCTACTACTACTACCCCTCCTAGAAACACTATAGCAATTAAAAACTCTAAGCAATTTATATAAATTTAGATTATAGTTAAAGCTAGTAAGCAATTCCTTTATATAATTACTAGTAACTGCCTAAGAAGGCTTTTTAAAGCTTGTTAAAGGAGCTAAGGAAATGCTACATAAACACGTGCTTATAAAGGCCTACGTATAAGAGCTTAAAGAGCAATTAGCAGAAGTAACTAAGCACAAAGGGCGCAAAAGGAAGCAGATCCAGAAGGGTGGCACAATAGAGTATGGGACTGCAGCAGCGCAGGTAGCTGCTGAGGCTTCTATAGCAGCTCAGCAGCCTAAGAAGGCTCGTAGTGGTAGTGATCAAGAAAGAGCCCAACTAGCTCTACGGCGCTGTGGGAACTGTAGGGAGACTAGGCACAACGCTCGTACGTGCAAAAAGGATAAAGAAGAAGCATTAGAATTAGATATAAGCACGTTGTACGTAGGTTCTCTATTTAGTTATAAATAAAATTAGAGTTTCGTACGTGGTGTTCGTGATGCTAAGAGATTTTAGCCGTTTTAATGGTTTGGCCGTTTCGATAGTGGAATACGTTAGTCCTAATAGGACCCTTAACTAGTTATTAGTTTAAGCTATTCTTAAATCTCTTACGTCCTGTTTATAACGACTTAGGATGTCTGCCCTAGCATTGTTCTTGCCTAGGGTGTACTTAATTTAGAAGTAATACTAAGCTAATTCTTTAGCCTAGCAGACCTAACATGCATTAACGACCTTTGTTATTATAAAGTATTCTAACAAACAATAATCTATGTATACTAGAGTCCTTATTGCTACTAATATAAGCTTAGCCCTCTACTGCTTAAAAGTAGTAACGATTGTAGACAGTTCCTTATTATGTATTTTCTAGTTTAGCTCTAAACTAGATAGGACCTTGCTATAGAAAGAAATAGGGTACTACGTTCTGTTAGCATGTTGTTAGTGTAACGAGGTAACGACCTCGTTCTAGGCCAAGTCCTACTAACCTCTAATCAGGGGTCTACTAATTTCCCTTTAGGTCTAAACGCGTCCCGCATTAGGCCCAAACGCGTACTGTATTAGGTCTAACTGTAAAAAATCAATAATTGATAGCAAGACATGTAACAATTGGTGATTGATAGCGGAGCAAGGCAGGAGAACAGGATTTCATGAATGGCTTAATTTTTATTCTCTATGAAATTCCCTTCTATATATATTGAAGGAACAGGTCGGGTATAGTAATATCCGTAGTCGGATACAGTACTATCCGTAGTCGGGTATAGTACTATCCGTAGTCGGGTACAGTACTACCCGTAGTCGGGTACAGTACTATCCGTAGTCGGGTACAGTACTATCCGCAGTCGGGTACAACAATATCCGTAGTCAGGTATAGTACTATTTGAAACTTATTCTGTTTTAAGCTTGTAGACGCTCTGTTTTACGAGCTAGAGCTTTGTTTTAACCTAATTTCTGCATAGTTTTAAGTTGTCTATTTAATAGTGCTATCTATTTAATAGATAGTAATAGTAATAGCTTATAACGTAGTCCACAAGCGAATGTTTAACACAAGCGAGTGTTTAGCCCCACCACTAAAACGCAGCCAACTTACTACCAACTGCGATGCATTAACAACTATATAATTAATCATCTTTAAAAGAGGCTAGAATTAACCTAGCTATTTAAGCTCTTAATAGAGACGCGTCTTTAACTGAGGCGCGCGCTGCAGCACTCTACAACGTCAATCAAATGGCTCTCCGCTAACGACGCGCAGGGACGACTATGCGACGCAACTGTATGGCCAACAACAAGAAGCTCATAAAGCTAGAGGAGGAGGTGATTATTGAGCATATACTTGATCTAGATTCCTAAGGATTTGCGCCTACTCTAGGTGCTGTATAAGAGATAGCCAACAAGCTTCTTACTAAGCGCGGCGCTTAACTAGCAGGCATTAACTAGCCATCTAACTTTGTCGCGCGTACGCTAGCAGTTAAAACACACCTTAACTAACTATATAATCATTAACGAGCGAAATGCGAAGATCTAGCAATTATAAGCAAGTAGTTTAAGCTTATAGAGGCTACATAATTAAAGTATAGCATTATAGAGCAGGACATACATAATTTTAATAAGACAGGCTTCTAGATAGGCGTTATATCAAGCCAGACAGTTGTTACGGGCATAGATAGACGTAATTGGCCAAAGGCTATACAGCTAGGCGACTATAAATAGGTAACAGTTATTAAAGGCATTAACGTAGATAGGTGGGCAATACCTCTATACGCGATCTTTAAAGGCAAGAATTACCTATCTGCCTAGTATAAGGATAAGGATATACTAAAGGACTAGGCTATTAGTGTTAGCAACAACAGCTAGACAACTAACAAACATAGAATTACGTAGCTAGAGCACTTTAATCTACATATAAAAGATTATTTAGTAGGCTTATAGCAGCTGCTTATTCTTAATAGCTATAAGAGCTATTACTTAGTTAAATTCCTAGAGCTCTACAAGCAGAAGCGTATTATAGCGCTCTGTATGCTAGCACACGCGTTATATATTCTATAGCTGCTTAACGTTGCCTACTTTTCGCCGTTAAAGCGCGCGTACGGTACTGAGATTAGCTAGTTAATCTGCCACTAGATTAACTATATTAACAAAATAACATTTCTACTAGCCTTTAAAGCAGCATTTAAGCGCTTAATTATAACAGATAATATCCGCGCAGGCTTTAGAGCTACAGGGCTAGTCCTATTTAACCCAGAGGTAGTGCTCTCAAAGCTCGATGTACGGCTACCTGATCAGCTAGCTACTCTACTACTAGATACTGCCTAGGAGGCTTAAACACCTGGCAATCCTTATGAGGTTAAGGCTTAGTTAACTCTACTATATAATTAGATTTAAAGGCATTAGAATTTGTCTCCTTCTGCTATGCTTAATCTAGCAAAGCAGCTAAGCAAGGGCGCTATTAAGATAGCTCATGTTGCTGTTCTATAGCGTGATTAAGCAGCTGCCTTAGAGAGGGCCTATAAGGCAGCTATAAAGCGCAAGCAGCGTAAAAAGAAGCAAATTTAGAAAGGAGGAACTCTAACAGGTTATTAGGGCTCTAAGTTAAGCACTTAGAAGCTTGCTAGTATAGCAGGAGGTAGCAAAAGGCCTTAGGAGGAGTTGACTGCTAATAGCAGCGCAGCGCGCGTACGGCGCTGTAAGCGCTGCAACAAGCCTAGGCATAACTCTTATATATATAAATATGAATTTAAGGATATTAAATAACCCTAGAGCAGTTTATTTTATATAGTATCTTTTAGCGTTATTAAATTAACAGTATTTAAAGTTTAATTTTAGTAGTAGGGCTAAACACTCGCTTGTGTTAAACATTTGCTTGTGGATTACGTTATAGATTAATGTTATATGTTTTTAATACAACCTCCTAATCTATATAAGGTATATATTACTGCAGTTATAGATTGTTAAATATATTATTAAATATGTTTAAATTTAATAGTTTTGTTAGAACATCTGCTATTTGATTCTTAGTACTAATATAGTCTAATTTAATAGTTTTATCTAGTACTTTTTCTCTAACAAAGTGATATTATATATTAATATGTTTTATTTTTAAATAATGTTCTAGATTATTTGCTAAATCTATAGCAGGTTTACTATCTATAAATAAATAGTGTTCTTTTCTATTTGTTTAAATATTTAATTCTTTAAATAGATTAATTAAGTAAATATACTCTTTTATTGCTTCTTTTAAAGCCATGTATTCTGCTTTATAGCTAGATAAAGCAATAGATTTTTGTAATTTAGAAGACTAGCTAATTAGTGTTTTTCTATATAGAAATATATAGCTAGTAGTGCTTTTTCTTATAACTATATTACCCCCCCCCAATCTACATCTGCAAATCCTAGTAGATTAGGATATTTATTATAGAAATATTATTTTATTATTTAATCTATTTACTGTCTATTTTAAGCTCTAGTAGCTTATGTAGACTTTTGCTATAGGATAAAACTTATATATAGAGAAAAACCTTCTATATGCTATATTTACGTTCCCCTTGCTTTTAGCCTATAAGGGTACTATGTTTTCCTTTTGTCTTAACTGCCCTTGCTGTTACACTTGCCCTTAGTAAGGGGCTTAAGAGAGAGAGAAAGAGAGAGAGTAAGAAATAGAAAAAGAGAGAGAGGTATTTATATAAGAGGTAGTCTAGCAGTCTTTAGTAGCGTTATGCTAGCGTTATAGTAGCATTAGGGCAGCGTTTTATTAAAGGTCTATTTAGCTTAATAGTCCCTAGATCTCTTAGTATGTTACATAATTCTTTAGGGCTAAGTTCTAGGCTACTTTAAACTGTTTTAGGACTCTCTGCTTAAGTAACTATAAGGCTATTACCTTTGCTTATTCTAGGTAGCCTAGGGCATCCTTTAGCCTTTTGTTACGTAGGCGTAGTAGCAGCGCGCTCTTGTTATATCTTATATAGTAGAAAATTACGTGTTTAACTATTTGTTTATGCTAACTATAGGGGCCTTCTCTAGAGATCCCTAGTACTCTATAGTGCGCTAGCTAGCAGTTAAGTCTAATTGCCTCTATATAGAGCAGAAAGAGCGCTGTTAATTCTGCTTTTAAGAGGTTGTTATATAGCTATTAGGGGTGTTTTGTCTATAGTTCTGTCTAGGTTATTTCTTTCCTTTCCCTACCTTTATGTTTCTAGGTCTGTTCCTATTTAAGGTCTTGTCTTTGTTAGATTGCTATATAAGTACCTGTCTATAGTTGTCTAGTCTGTTAGCTATGTGTTAAGTTGCCCTTAGCACGCTAGCGTACTGCTTAGTATGCTTGCTATTTATATACTTAGGCAATAAAGTTGTCTGCTTTTGCTTTTGTTGCTTTGCTCTACGTAGCTAGTTATAGCGCTGTTATATCGCTTCCCTATTGTTTTAGTAACCTCTATATAGTTTATATAGTTATTATTATTATTATTATTATTGATTCTTGTTTACTGTCTAATGCAAGCCCTATTGGCTTATGTAGACTATTGCTACTATTTACACTAGGTGAACAAAAAACTATTAAAAACATATAACATTAATCTATATAAGCTATTACTATTACTATCTATTAAATAGATAGCACTATTAAATAGACAACTTAAAACTATGCAGAAATTAGGTTAAAACGAAGCTCTAGCTTGTAAAACAGAGCGTCTACAAGCTTAAAACAGAATAAGTTTCAAATAGTACTATACCTAACTACAGATATTGTTATACCTAACTGCGGATAGTACTGTACCCAACTACGGATAGTACTGTACCTAACTACGGATATTGTTATACCTAACTGCGGATAGTACTATACCTAACTATAGATAGTACTATACCTGACTACGGATATTGTTGTACTTGACTACGGATAGTACTGTATCTGACTATGGATAGTACTATACCTGACTACGGATAGTACTATATCTAACTACGGATAGTACTGTACCTAACTACGGATAGTACTATATCTAACTACGGATAGTACTGTATCTAACTGTAGATAGTACTATACCTAACTATAGATATTACTATACCTAACCTATTCCTTTAATATATATAGAAGGGAATTTCGTAGAGAATAAAAAATTAAGCTATTTATAAAATCCTGTTCTCCTGCCTTGCTCTGCTATTAATCTCTAATTGTTACATGTCTTGCTATTAATTATTAATTTTTTATAAAAACCCCCTGTTAGCTAGTTATAGAAGCAGCTTCTAAAGGCTTGCCTATACTAGGGGAAAACACCTTTTGTTTATGTGCTATATATGCGTACCCAGGCAGGCGCAGGCAAGACGCCTGCGCCTATAGGTTGCTGTTGTCCTCTAGCCTTGACTGCCTACTCTGTCACGCTTTCCCTAACCTAAGTCCTAAATGCTCTCTATGTCTAACGTCCCTTATACCTTATAATGTTATGTATGTTTGTCTTTGTCCTCTCCTCTCCTACTCTATGCTCTATTAGTATAGCCTCTACGTCTACTGTTTTCCTAGCGCCTGTTGTTATAACATAACGCCTAAACTACTGTTATAACATAACTGCCTGTCTAGAGGACCCTCCCCTTCTGCTAAAGCAGGATCTTTGCCCCTAGTATTAGGTGTCTGTTACCCTAGGGTCCTAACCTAGGTTCTCTCTTATAGGATATAGTTTATATAGTTTGCTAGACGTTCTAGTCTATAGCTCTATGTTGCTTAATTGCCTGTTAGAACGCTTATGTTTTAACCTAGAGGGAGAGCAGGGGTATGCCTGCTTCCTGCTGTAACAGCGTGGGCTCCCACTGCGCTATATAGCTAAAAAGTACATTAAATGCTAACAGTAACGCTAGTTCTAGGCCTGTAACCTATTATATAGGAATGAGCTTGTATCGCGCGCTGCCTACGTTTGGCTCATATCTAGCTCAGCCCGTGCGAGGTGCGGGGTGCAGGGCACAGCGCACATGACTTGCTATAGTTTTTGCCTGTAGCGCTAACGTCCCTGTTACACCTGCTTAATAGCTACGCTTAGGGTACCTTTATATGCTCTAGTAATCTGCCTAAGACATTTCTTCTATATTTTTAGAAGTAGCTCTATTATGCTTGTAGCTATTAATTCTCTGTTAAGTTGCTGTCTCTATACCTACGCTCTATATATTATTGCTAGTTATACTACTGCTATATAGATAAGTTTTAACTATTATATTAACAGGCCTTATGTTAATGCTATAATACATGCTATTACGTTAAATAAGCTCTTGCTGTTCTATGCTGCCTTTTAGGTATGCTCTTTCTATTATAATTTTAGGTCTACCTATATGCCTAAGATCTAGATAGACTTTATATAGAGCTCTACCTTGTTGCTAGCAATATAAATAGTACTTGCTAGGTCCTTACGTTAGCCTTGCCTCCTAGTGAAGTACATAAGCTTGTAATAGGTTACGTAGCAACGAGCAACACTTGAGTAAGGATTAAGAAGTAAGGTTAAGAGAAGACTAAATTCTACCCTCCTTCTAGAGGGTTCCAGTCCTCCTTATAGTAGGACGACTACAAGCTAGTGTCTCGCCAGCGTCTCGCTGGCGCGGCGCGCCTAGGCAGCCTCACATAGGTGTCCGCGTTAGTGTATTAGCACTAGCGTTACAATTATCCCCTCTCCTAGATAGTCACTGTCCTTAGTAACTATAATAGTTGCTACTATAACATAACAACAATTGTTGTCTTAGCATTGTTAACTGCCTTTCTAAGGTTACTATAGCAGCAGGTAACAGTTTATATAGAAAACAAATAATGCTATGCTTCTATTAATTTCTATTATACTAACTATAACTCTTTTCTCCTACACATTTTAAACTAGCGTCTTGCCTTTGTTCTCCTAGCAACTTCTGTTTAACACTTACTATAAACGCTAGCAACAATCTAGCTGCCCCTATAGGTCTGTCGCTATGCCTGCGTTTTAACGTTGTTAATAATGCGTATAGACTACTCCCCTTGCTCGCTACGCTGCCCCTATCCTAAAACTTAATGTTTTAGTCTGTCTACGCTGCTTAAAGCGTATTAGAGAGGGAGGAGAAGAGTGCTATAAAGAAGCAACAGCAAAGTGCGTGTACTACGCTAGGTTAAAGAAAGACTACGCTGTTGTTCTGCCTAGCTTCTAAAAGGAAGTTAACAAACTTCTCTGCCTTAATACTAGCTGCTTTAACAAGGCTAAGGACAAGATTCCCTACGTTGCTGCTATGTTTAAGCAGGCAAAACGTAGCTATAAGAAAGACGTTAAGGCTTTCCTCTACAAGGAGGTAAAGCATAGCTTAACTAAGCAGCCTAAGGGCGACAAAATTCAGCTCCTCTAGGTGCAGGCCACTAACTATGTAGCTACTGCCTTAGAAGGAATCCTAGATATCCTCTGCTAGTCTATAAGTTATCCTTTTACTAGCGTTTTAACTACGTTCTAACTTTATATAGCATAGGCATGCCCTGCTTAGCAACGCTAATACGCTAATAGATAATAAAGAGTTAGATTTAGGTAGGGAAGAGAATAAAGAGGAAGAAGGGGGAGAAGAAGAGGTAGTAGAGGAGTCAGAGGAGGAGATAGATATAGACGACGAGGACGACAGTCCTCTGCGGGCGCTTTGTCGTTAGCTCCGTGGCAAGTCGCTAGAGATGTGAGTGCGTAGTAGTAGGTTAGCGCAGGCCTCTAAGTCCTTTTAAACTTCTGTTTTCCTTGCCCTTATAGGCCTAATACTTATTCTTCCCTCTATTTCTTCTTAAACTACGTAACTAGGTCCTTGTCTATGTCTTCTACATACACCTACTTGTTATATTCTAGGGGCTAACCTTTCTATTTAACTAGGTACTAGATTAAGTTATAATGTTTCTTTTTGTCTAGCAAGGCTTTAACTTTATAGCAGTCTGCTTGCTTTTGTTATTAATCTACCTTATAGGCCCTAGAAGCAGTTCTTGTTCTCTAGGCCTAAAGACGTAGGGCTTTAGTTAGGAGACGTTAAGGACTAGGTGTATTCGCATCCTAGGGGGAGGAGCAGTTAATACGCCTACGTTCTAACTAGTTCCTTAATACAGTATAGGCCTATAAAGAGAGTGCTAGCTTTTAGTTTAGGAGGCAGAGTTAAAGATTCTTAGTTAAGAGCAATACTAGTCTCTAACTTAAAAGACTATAGCTTATAGCGTTTGTTATAGTTCTTTGCTTACCTTTGCACTACGTCCTCCTAGTGTTTTGCTATTGCTTTGCAGTCTCAGCTAGCTAGCGCGCTTAGTCTACAGCACTAGGCACCTAGGTCTATAGGTTTAGCTCGTAGTCTAGGCGGGGGTGGAACCTGTAGCAAGCGTAGAAAGGGCTAGTGCTAGTTATAGAATAGGTTACGTTGTTATACGAAATTCTGCTAGTAGGAGTAGGCTAGCCTATTATGTTTGTTTCTTGTTAATGTAGGCTCTAAGGTATTGCTCTAGCGTTTAGTTTTGCTATTCTGTTTGTCTATTAGTTTATAGGTAGAAGGCTATGCTTAGCTAGCGTTTTACCTTTAAAGCAAAGCAGAAGTCTAACTAGAATTAGCTAGTAAATACACTGCCCTAGTTAGAGACTATGCCCTAAGGGAGGCTAAAGAATTAAACTATCTTAGAGATAAAGATGTTAGCAAGGTCTACTGCTTAGAGGGTTTTTACTATAGGAATATATCTTGCTATCTTAGTATACCTGTCTACTACACTAGGATCGCATCGTACACAACGGGCCACACGGCTTAGTAGTAGTCTAGTAATAAAGTCTATAGTAAGTTATAACTAGGGACTGTTAGGTTATAGAAGCAACTATAGTTTGCTATATAGACGCTGTTATAACGACTTAGTTAACAGACAGGTTAAACAGAGTTAATATACTCCCTTACTTCTAGTTCTATATTTAGCTAGAAGTATTTCTAAGCAATTAACTCTTAAGTTTTAGCCCTGCTAAAGTGTCCTGCTAACAGATTATTATAATAAAGCTATAGCACTTCTTGCCTTAGCAAGGGTTCCTCTAGCACGTATAGCCTGCCTTTATAGCGTAGCATGCCCTACTATTAAAGGCCTATAGGTTAGGTCTTTGTCTAGCGCGACGCTGCTGTCTTGCAGTCTTAGCACTGTCTTCCTACATCCTAGTTGTCTAGGATCTAAGCGTTATAGCTCTCTAATTTATGTATAAGTAAGCTTAATAGCTCCTTGTATAGCTGTTCTCTAGCCCTAGCCTTCTTAGCCTACGCTCTTGTGAGCCTCTGTGTTACTCGTATTGCTCCTTGAGCCACGAGTACCTTGCTAGGGGGCCTGCTTGCTCCTAGCGGCCTTACTACGTTTTGTAACTCTTCTAAGACATTGCATATAGGATATAGTATGCCTGCTATATAAATAGCTGTTATCTAGCTACCTGTTAAATCCTGCTCTAGCCTTAGCTATAAGGATTGACTCTCTTCCTCTAGCCGCAGTTTCTGCTACAGGCTAGGCAACAAGTTAGTCTTTTCTAGATCTAGCGCTTTGCTTGCGCCCTAGGGTTGTCTTAACAGCCTATCTATAGGATTGCTTTTCCCTAGCCTATGTTTAATTTTAAAATTATAGGCTATAATAAGCATTGCCTATCTTGCTTGTCTCCTTATAAGAGTTTACGCGTTTATAAACCCTTATAGGTTATTATAGTCTAATAGGACCTCTAGCCTAATGCTAGGCCTTTAACGTAGTAACGCTAGTGTTTTATTGCCTATATAATAGCTCCTAGTTCTTAATTATAAGTCTTATAGTTTTGTTTAGCTCTATTAAGCTTTCTTAACTAGAAGGCTATAGAGTGCTAGTTGCTGTCCTTAAACTTCTATAAGAAAATAGCAGCATACCTATAAATTAAAGCGTCTGTCTTAAGTTATAAGGGAGCTCTAGATTATAGTGCCTTAAAAGTAGTGCCTTTAAAAAGATTTTGCTTATCTAGCGTTTCGCTTGCTCTGCCTTAGGGGTCTAGTAGAAAGGCCTAGGCTTCTTTCCCTGCTTTAATCCTTTTAGCAGGTTAGTAATTAGCTTTGTAATAATAGAGAATCTATGTATAAAGCGTCTATAGAAGTTAATAAAGCCTAAGTAGATCTAAACGTCTTAGAACGTGCTTAGGGTCTCCTAGTTTACTACTGTTAACACTTGCTTAGGGTCTATCTCTACGCTATTAGGGCGCATAATAAACCTAAGGAATTTAACATAGTCTACTATAAAAGCATACTTCTTTAAATTTATAAACAGACTATACTAGCGTAGTTAGTTAAATATTCTTTAGACGTAGTCCTAGTAGTCTTCCTTGTTATTAGAGAAAATTAGGATATTGTTAAGATATATAACATAGAATACGTTAGTATATCCTGCTAGCGCCTTATTAATATAGCCTTAGAAAGTAGCTAGGGCATTAGTAAGCCTAAACAGCATAACAAGGTATTTAAAATAGCTATAACGCATGTAGAACGCTGTCTTCTACTTGTTGCCTTGCTAGATCTATATATAGTAATACCGTCCTTTAGGTCTAACTTTATAAAGACCACTACGCCTGTTAGACAATCTAGCGTCTTGCTAATAAGGGGTAGCGCTAGCTAGTTTTTCTAAGTTACCTTGTTTAGGCCTTAATAGTCTACGCATAGTCGTAGACTTCTGTCCTTCTTAGAGACAAAGAGTATTAGGGCTCCTATAGGGCTCATGCTTTTACGAATCTAGCGTTTCGCTTTTGCCTGCTTAATATAGTCTTATAGGACCTAGAGTTCCTTTAGGGATAGGTTATACAGCAGGCTATAAGGGGCAGTAGTACTATCCTCTAGTTCTATAGCGTAGTTAGCTTTATAGTAGTCTAGTAGCGTCCTAGCAGCGTCTTCGTTAGCTACGTCTTAATATTCCCCTAGCTTAGGAGGTAATATAACTTCTTTTTGTTCTGCTAGTCTTAACGTAAGTACGCTACTAACTATAACAGCGTACATACGTAACTTGTTATTAAGGGTATTAGCAAATACGTCTGCTTCCTCTAGCTATAGGGCTAGTAGGTTAAGCTTCTATTGCTACTCCTTTGCTTTATAGTTAATTATAATGTAACCCTCTTTAAGGCTAGGCAGACCTAGAATAACAGGTTATGCTACATTAGCTATGCTATAGAAGATAAGAGGGAGCTCTTTTAGCCTTCCTAGCTATCTTACATCTCTAGCGTTACGCTATAGGCATGTTGCCTATAAGCCTTTATTAAATTAGGGAATTAATAGGTAGGTAGGGCTACCCTACACCTCCTATAAACCTATTCTAAGGCATGCTTTTTGTTAACTATGTTAACTTCTGCCCTATAGTTAAGGAGCATAGGGGTTATAACCTATTTGCTGTTGTTATGTTAAATTTTCTCTATAGACAGGAATTAGGTTTCCCTCTATAGTTAAGGAGGCTCCTAGGAGGGAGGGACGTTCCTAGGAGGTCCTAGTTTTTTAAAAGCAGGATTATGTTTATAGTAGATATAGTAGCCTGCCTTTCTTTCTATCCTATTCTTTTTTCTTATAGTCTTATAACTAATAGCCTTGTTTTTTATAGTAGAAGCAAGTTCTATTAGGCAGGCTCTCTATGTTTAGCAAGCAGGTTAGCTACGTTGTCTCTTCTTAGTAAGGGGTGTTTCTAGTCTGTTAGAACTAGGATTTTACAGGGTGCTAGCGTTTTACGTGCGTTTTAGATTCTCTCTTTGTTTTTCTATAAGTTGTCCTCTAGAGTTAAGGCCTAATCTACTAGCTTATAGCAACTCTTTAGGAAATTAGCGTAGTTTAATAGGGCTATCTAGATCTTAGGCAGAGTTTAGTATATAGTGTATTATTAGATGCTTTTGTTTATAGGGGGCTTAATTTAACCTTCTAGGGTTGCTAGAAACGCTATAAATTTATTTACTAATTAACCTTCTTGCTATTAGGCTTAGCTATATTATAGGTAACCTATAGTTTATAGTTAATTAGACTCTTTATTAGGTCTAGAAAGAAGTCTATTATCTGTTGCTATCTAGCGTTTTGCCTTTGTCTTCCTGTTTCCTTTATATCTAGAGTTAACAATAGGTAGGTTAAAAGTATTAGAGCGTAAATATAATCTGCTAGTCTATAGGAGGAACGCTTAAGGTCTAGACAAAAAGCAATTTATAATTAAGTCTTAAAGTCCTAGTATTCCTAGATCCCTTTGCCCTTAAAGATAGAAATCTTCTCTATCTTTAGGCATAGCTTAGGGTTAGTTCTCTGCTAGCTAGGCGCCTTTGTCTTGCTAGGCGTTTGTTAGGTTCTAGGGACAGTGTGATCCTATCCTCCTAGCTAGGGGACAGGGAGGGGCTTAACGTAGGTTTGCTAACAAGGCGACGTTAGTGTAGGCTAATCTCCCTATAGAGGTCCTGCTTTATACTTGTTAGGCTAGTTCTTTTTGCTGTTGCTTTAGCTACGTTATCCTAGCTATAATAGAGAGGTCTATAAGAGGATCTTTAAAGACTAATTAGTTGTCTATTGCTTAAGTATGCTAAGCTGCTACCTTAGAGAGAAAAGAGAATTTAGAATTATAATAGGTTACGTAGCAACAAGCAACACTTAAGTAAGATTAAAAAGTAAGGTTAAGAGAAGACTAAATTCTGCCCTCCTTCTAGAGGGTTCTAGTCCTCCTTATAGTAGAACGACTACAAGCTAGTGTCTCGCTAGCGTCTCGCTAGCGCGGCCGCGCCTAGGCAGCCTCACATGGTGTCCGCGTTAGTGTGTCGGCACTAGCGTTACAAAGCTAGTACTTGTCTAGGGCGAACTTAGCTCTATAGCGCTTTGCCTATGCTACGCACTTGTTATAAGCTATAGTAAGTCTCTAGCAGTTGTCTGCTACTATGTTTCCCTAGGCTACTAGCATAGTGTTGTTAACAAATCTAAATCTAAATATGTTATTGCTTTCTAGTTATTTAAATTCCTCTAGTAGCTCTATAATAAAGAAAAGGAATAGTATTAGGGACAAGGGGGACCCCTATAGGATCCCTACGTTTACTTATGTTATTGCTTCCTAGTTATTTAAATTCCTCTAGTAGCTCTATAATAAAGAAGAGGAACAGTATTAGGGACAAGGGGGACCCTATAGGATCCCTACGTTTACCTATATTCTCTAGCTTATAAACCTAGCAAACATAATTTATGTAGTTTGTTTGCTAAGAAAGTTCTCTAACATACTTCTCTTATACATAAATGTAGAAAGACAGCAGAGCTTATAATTAAAAAAAAATAGAGTATAATAATATATATAGTTAACTAACTATAATAATTTATATATTTAAAAAGATAGAGTATATTATTTAGTATCAATTACTAGATATAGAGAGAAACTCGAAGCATCGAAAAACGCGTTAAAACGATATAAATTCATTAAGCAAAACGCCTACAGTACTGTCCCTAGCTACGTAAGCAGCAGGAACAACAGCAAAACAGTGCAGCAACGTGATAGCGCTGCTACACTATAGTTAA